>AMCV02000003.1:4095831-4136025 GCA_000350065.2 Colletotrichum orbiculare MAFF 240422
AGTTAAAACTTATAATCTAAAGCTTTAGAGATAATAATAAATTCAAAATATTAATATAATTATTAACAATCTAATAAAGTAGCTAGTAGTTAATTTTAACTATAGTTTTAGCTCTCTTTTAGTATACTAGTATAATAATATAGCTTTATAATATTATACAAGTTTATACCTAAGCTAAAATAAAGCTTATAAGATATATTATAATTAAATTACTTTTATATTTTAGGGATTAATACCCCTTAGGCTTTATAATTATTATTATTAAACTATTATATAGTTTTACTAAAGCTAGTACTTACTAATAGGCAACTTACTCTAAGTATTATAAAAGGTAGTTATAAATAGAAATATTAATATATAACCTATACTTCTTTATCTTATACTTTAAAAATAATACTTTTAACTTTATAAGTATACAAACTAATAATACCCTTAGCTTCTTAAATACTTCTTTCTTATACTATAAAAATAAAGAATTTTAAAAAGCCTTATTTAAAGCTAAATTTAAAATAGTCCTCTTAAAAATAGTACTACTAGTATTTAATAGAAGTATCTTATTACTTAATAGTAATACCTTCTACTTATATTAAAAGTATTGAAAGTAAAAGCTCGTCCTTATTAATATATATATAATACTTAAAGTACTTAAGAAGGCGTATATTGAATAATATATATATAAAGTATACCTTATCTTAATATACTAGTTTAAAATATTATTTAACTTCTCCTATATAATATAAGAGTAATAACCCTTAGGTAATAATACTACTTTACTTAATAAATATCTTAAGTAGCAAATTAAGGTATTTTAACTATAACTTTAGTTTTATATTATTTAACTTCTCTAAAATATACTTTTATATTTTTATTAATAGCTTATTTACTAATAATACTAATTTCTTATTTTAACTAGGATTTATAATAATCCTAAGCTAAGAAACTACTACTAGTAATAATTAATTCGACTTCTATAGTAACCTTATATACTACTTTTTTATAAAAAGTAAAAGAACTATTAGGAATATACTTACTTTAGAGATTTATACTATAATAATTAGTATAAACTTTATTTATATTATAATTATATTACTTAAGAAGATCTTCTAGTATTAAAAACCCTTTAGATCCTAACTATTATATATACTAACTTATACTTATTTTATAAGTATTTCATAAAATTTAATACTACTAAAGAAAAACGCCTTATAATTAATATTATAGTATTAAAATAGTTATATAAATACTATAAACTCTATAAAGTATAATAAATTAATAGAGATAATAATATTACTAATACTTTTATAAAAAATATACTAAACTATACTTTTAAGAGATTTATCAATTCAAACTATATAATTATTCAAATAGAAAGATAAGTAACTTAAGTAGAATAGATAAATAGGTATTTAAATATTATTAGAATAAAAAAGTATAAATTACTAAAAGTACTATTTTTTATATAAATAGATAGGTATTAAGGTATATAGTAAAAAGAAAAGTTATTAGTATTAGTTATATTATGCTATAGGGTATATAGTAACCATATATATTACTATATATATAGTAGTATACCTTCTACGCCCTACTAGTAATAAGTACTAAGCACCTAATACTAGCTATAACTAATCGCATAGTAATTAGTAAGTAATTATTATACTATAGATCTAGAGTTTTATATAGTACTTCATACGACGTAATATAAGAATAATAAGAATAAATAACTAGAACACTACTTTATACCTATATAGTAAGATTATATATAGTATATATTACCTTCTAGATAAACTAATAATATATTAAAAATAATATATTTAAAAAGTAGAATCTATACTAATTAAACCTTAAGTATTAGTACTATTTCTATAAGCTTTACCTTATTTAAACTGCTTATAATAGAGTTTTATGTAGTATGTATAGCTATATTTAGTTATATATAATACACACTAGATTTTACCCCCTAATTATATATAATAGCTAGCTCCTAAGGTTGAAATAGTACAAACTATACCTCTTAAGTATATTCTTCCTAATAGGATAATACTACTGTAGGTTACCGCTATAGATGTAGCCTAGGGTAGTAGTATATATAACGCACACATTATAATAATAATGTCAGAAATAACGCGCTCGAGAGGTAGAGTTTGCACCAGTTAAACCTTAGGTGCTAGTACTATCTCCACAGGCCTCACCTTACTTAAACCACTTGAAATAAAGCTTCGCGTAATATATATAGCTATATTTAGTTACACATAATACACACTAGATTTTACCCCCTAATTATATATAACAATTAAGAGTCTCACAATACTAAAAAACTACTAGGCTAAAATATATATATTATAATAATTTAATATATTTCAAATATTAAGATATCTACTAAAAATACCCCTCTTTTAATCCTCAAGAAAGCAAATTAATAACTAACTTAATATAATATTTTTTAGGTAGAAGCTAAAATTTATAACTTATAAGACTACTTTAACCCTAAAATAATTACTTATTAAAACCTCTTTTTAAAACCTCCTTAAGAATTATTCTTAAATAACTTTCTAAAAATTAAAAAATACTAATAAACTATTAAAATATTTAAATTAAATATTCTTAAATGTTTTACCCCTATAGGGGTAGGTTATAAGGAAGATTAATAACTCCCTATAAATATTACTAAAAAAATTCATATAAAGGATATTATAAACCTTATAGAGAAAAATCTAAAAACCTATATAACTTTCTATAACTTCTATATTTTAAAAACTTAAGAATACTAATATAAATAGTTAAACTAAACCTATATAATAATTTAAATCTTTAGATATATAAATAAGATATTCTAATATTAATATTACTATATAGAAAAAAATATAATTATATAAATTACTAATTTCTATAACTACTTTAGTATTATAAATAATTTATACTTCTAAAATACTACTTTAATATACTATAAGATACTTTAATCCCCTAGATTTAAATATCTAATTATAAAAACAACTACTAAAATATAATTTTAGAAATAGTAAGATACTATATATAAAATTTAAATAGTTAACTATACTCCTTCTATTATTAAAATATTTTAAATTTACAACTTTATAATTTTACTAGTTTTCTTACTAATTAAGTCCTATATATAAAACTATATACTTATAATTTAAAACTACTTAGATTTTATACCTCTAAATAAAATTATTTTAATTATTATAGAAGTAATCTAATATTTCCCTAAAGCTTTCTTATATAATAAGATTAGCTATAATACTTTTAATACTACTATAGAAATTCTAACTACTATTTTAAACTCTTAAAATAATAAGAAATACTTCTAAGGCTTAGATAAACCCCTATACCCTCTAAAATATAGGCTAAACTATACTTTAATATATTATTATTATATATACCCTTAGTTAACTTATAAAAATTAAATATTAAATATTTTAACTAAAAAGAAAATTAAATAATTACTAACTTTAGATCTAGACTTTTCTAAAAAAATTTAGATTTTTAGATAATAGTAATTATATAACTAACCTTTTAGCTAAAATAGCTATAATACTATATAGTAAATATACTATAAAGGGGGATCTTAATAATACTCTCTCTAAAACTCTTTTATCCTTAATTTAAGTATTTTAATTTATATCTTCTAAAATATAAAGTATTTTATAACCCTTTAAGGGGTTCCTATAAGAGACTATATTTAGTATAATATAAAGCCTATACCTATTAAAAACTATAGAAATACCGAGATCTTTATTATAACTAGTAAAAATAAAGAAGTCAAACTATACCTATATAATATTACCCTTTATATTATTCTAATTATAAATTTTATCTCTTTTTAATAATTATAAAAATAAAACTATTAGTAAGATACTAAGTTAAACTACCTATCTTAACTATAAAGGAGTAATTATTCTAAAATCGTAGCTATTAATATTCAATATAACTAGTAAGTCTTTAAATACTATATATTTTATAAAAAATTAAATATTTTAGTAGTATAATTAGTATAGTATAAACCTTCTCCTAGATATTACTACTACTAGTAGTATACTATAAATATTATTTAAAAACCTTTAAAAAGTAATAAATAATTCTAATACTAATAGCTAAAATATCTTAATAGAAATTTTTTTAACTATTTTATCTTAATTATATAAAGTATTTATATTACTAATAGCTACTTGAAGTATAATAAGTACTAGTTTATTTAAGGGGTGTATAAAACTTATAGTATTAATAAGGCAAAATAAAAGATCTACTATATAGAATATAAGAATACCTTATATACTACCCCTAAGAAATATATTATTTTTAACTTCTACTCCTATTATTAAAACTATAGTAACTATATTTTAATTCTAATACTTATAAATAGAACTACTAATTACTCCTAAAACTTCTATCTTATTAACTATACTAAAGCTATTATTATAAAAATATTTAGAAGTTTTATTATAATTTTTAAGTATTAGTATAACATTAATATTAAAGTCTTTAAGTATAATAATAAGGTTTCTAAATATAAAAGTCTTAAATATAATCTAACTTCTTAAAATATATATCTCAAGCTATCTATTCTATATACCTAAGGTTAAAATAGAAGTATTAAATATATTAGGGTAATTATTAAAACATATATAAAGGCTATAAAATATAAGAATAAACTACTTTATAAATTCTAATTTAAAACCTTATAAATAGTAATATTTCTTTATAATTAAATATTAATATACTTTTTAGACTAATAAATACTATATTAGAAACTTTATAAGACTACTTAAAGAAATAATACTATAAAACTAGACTTAGCTTATTTCTATACTTATAGCTATAAATACTTTATTCTTACTATAGATATAAAACTTAAGTATAACTATTTAATATATTTCGAAGGGTATACTTTTATTAGTTTTTAAATTAGCTATATTTTAACTAATTAATATTAAGTATAAAACCTAGTTTGAAATAAAGTCATAATAATTTATAATATCTTTTTTAATAAAACTTTTTTCTTTAATAGGGATTTAACTTTTTTATAAAATAATTTTAAATAATTTAACTCTAATAAAATTACTTACTAATTATAAAAATAGATAATTATAGTAGAGCTATTTGAAGTTAGTTTAACTACTTATTTAAATTTTAATAAAAAGCCTAATAAAATAGTCTATATTAAAATAAGAAGTAATTATAGTAATTTGAAGTCTTATATCTATATAATAATTACTTTAGAGCTTTATAAAATACTATTTAAAACTATGAAGTTTATATTAATAATCGTTCTAGAATTACTTACTATATTTTTCTATAATCTTATTTATATAGATAAAACTATAAAAAGGCGAGGAGTTTAAATACTTTTAGAAAGAGTTAAGTATAAAGGATAGATAAAGTATTATACTAGAATTACTAAGAAATCTTTATTTAAAACTATTTCTTTAACTAGTACCTTTTAGTTATTTCGAGAAATTTTAAGATATTCCTATTTATAGCTATAGAATAATATAAGTAGTTAACTAGAGGGAGTCTTAAGAATTCAACTTTCTTGAAAATTTTAAGATATAGATATTATAACTTCTAATAATAAATTTTAATTATAAGGTAAATTAGATATGAAAAAGTATTTAAAATATAGAGGAATAGAAGTTCTTATTCTAGGAGTTTTATAATAGAAATTATTACTATTACTTATATCTTACTTAGTAATACTTACTTATTTATATATTAAAGTTATAATAGTAGCTAAATAGGCTTATCTTAAGAGTTATATTAAATTATATTTTTAAAATAAAATTAGTAGAGTTTTTATAAGAAGTTTAAAAATTTTAAGATACTATTAGGTTTATATTTATAAGCTTAATAAATATAAGTATTTCCTAAAAATTAAAACTTAACTAGTTATCTATAGAGATTAATAACTATAAAATAATTATAAGACCTATATAATTATTCTAATAAGTATATTATTTTAAATTTTTATAATAATTACTAACTACTTTAATCTTAAGCTATTCTAATACGACGTAGTTAATACTTTTATATATATAGTATTTAATAAAATTATTTATATAGAAATACTACTAGGTTACTAAATACTAAGTAAGATCTACTATTTTAATAAAATACTATATAGCTTATAGAAGTCTCCCTTCTTATAGTAATACTATTTAGAAGCTAGCTTTAAATACTTTAGCTTTAAACTTACTATAAGAAAGCTATATTACTAATTTAAGAAGTATATTATCTTCTTTTTTTATATTGATAATTATATACTCTCTTTCTTTTTAGAAAATATATCTAAAGTATTTATATTATTAGTAGATCTTTAAAAAATATTACTTTAAAAGAAGTAAAGACTTATAGTAGTTTCTTAGTATTAAAGTTATTTAAAATTAAATAGTATAATAACTATAATTCTTATAAGTAGTATATATTGAAAAACTCTTTAAATACTTTATAAAACATATATAATATATTAAATACTTTAAAACCCCTCTAAAAACTGAAGAGTTCCTACTATAGTATAATTAAGCCTCCCACATAGAAATTAAATACTATTAATAAGATATTAACTTTATTAATTATACTATAGTTATAATAAGACTAAATATCGCCTATATAATAAGCTAATTATTATACTTTAATTAAAACCCTTTAGATAACTATTATATAAAAGTTAAATAAATAATATAATATTTTAATAAGATAAAAAACTTCTATTTTAAATTTAGTTATAAGTTAGAAATCTATTTAATAGCCTTAGAGTTACTATAGATACTAGTTTTATAAATAATAGTACTAATGAAAAAAGCTCTTAAATATATACTATATATCTCTTTAGAAGTTTAATTATATAGTAAGTTAATAAGTAAAATACTATTACTATTTTAATAACTAAAATAAAACTTTTAATATTATCTTAAGCTATTTGAGAAACTATTTTTACTAGCTATTTTATTACTATATTCTAAATAGATTTTATAATAAATATATTTAATAGAAGTAAAATATATAAATTTCACCTTACTATCTAAATCTAGTATAATAACTAGTAAATTATATACTTTATAACTATTTAAATAATATAACTATATATAAAGTTATAGTATATAGATATCTATAACTACTAGTTATAATAAGAAGCTATATAAAAGTATTTTAAGATTAAATATATATTTTTAAGAGACCTTATAGTTAATAGTTTTATAAAACCTCTCTAGAGCTACTAGTTTAATACTTTTATTATTCAGATTAATATAATAGATTAATTAAACTATTTAAAGTTATAATAAGAAGAAGAATTTTAAAAACAATTCCTGATATTTAAAGATTATAATAATATTTATAATAATTAGTTAGGATCTATAGATCTTAAATTATAATAATAATAAAGTTAGATAAAAGATCTAGGAATATTAGAAATACTTTCTAATTAATAAGAAATACCTAAATAGCTTATAAATAATATTATTCTTCTTATTATAAAAGTAGAGGTTTAATAAGAATAATAAAGTAATATAAAGAACTTTTTATAAGATATAAATAGAAGGTTTAATTAGTATTATTTAAAAAAACTAATTTATAAGTAAAGCCTTTAAGGCTAGAGGGATATATTAGAAATAATACGCTTAAGAGGTAGAGTTTATACTAGTTAAACCTTAGGCGCTAGTACTATCTCTACAGGCTTCATTTTATTTAAACTACTTGAAATAAAGCCTCGTGTGGCATGTGTGGCCACATTTAGTTACACATAATACACACTAGATTTTACCTCCTAATTATATGCAACAAATAATAACTATCAAATTAACTATATAGCTAAAAAGATATAGGCCTATATAAGATATATTACTAATATAACTATTTATAGGCTTAAGTATTATAATATCTTAATCTAATATACCCCTTTAGAGCTACTAGAATCTATTAGGTTTAAACTATTCTAGTTAGTAGACTTATATTTTATAAGATAATATCTCTATATATTTAATAGAATATTTCTTAGATTATTTCTATATTATAGAAATTCTTTATCTTTTTATTTAGAATAAGATTTAAACTTATAGCCTAAAGCCTATAAGACTCTTAATTGTCAAATTAACTATATAGCTAAAAAGATATAGGCCTATATAAGACATACTACTAATATAACTATTCATAGGCTTAAGTATTACAATACCCCAATCTAATAATAATAATGAATTTACGCCCCCTTCGCCGCCGTATCTACGACAAATATTACAGTAGGGAGACATTAAAAACGGTCGACAACAAAATCCTCACCAAAAATCCACTAATCTTAATCTTTTGAAATTTAGATATTTAAAGTTCTATAAGACTAACAACTACTAGACTTTTAATATAGCTAAATAAATAGTAGAAGATATATATATCTAAGTCTCACAAAAATCTAAGTATAAATAATAATACTAGAAAATCATAAAGTTAACCTTTAAGGCTTTAAGCTAGATTTTATCTACTAAATACTCTATCATATACCCTAAAACTAAAATTTCAAAACTAGTAGATTTTTGACTTTACATATCTCTTTATATATAGAATTAAAAACTCCAAATTTTATATATATTAAATAGATTTATATAAAGAATCTAAATATCGAGTTTAGTAAATTTAAATCTATAGCTTCGTTTTTAATTTGCGAAATAAAAATCGAGTTTTGGCGATATTTGGTGTGAAATTCGTGTTTTTTGGCCATCGACCGTTTTTAATGTCCCCTCACTGTAGGTCTAGCCCTACTAGCAATACCCCCTCTTTAGCCACGCGCTATTTTGCAACCTCTCAGCGAATATCATATCGTCCATGCCTTTCACCTCGACACAGAACCTTCTGCTTCACACCTCCGTCCCCTGCCATCCTCAAATTATCCGCCGACTTGGCTTGCTCATCTTCACATCACCGTTATGCCAGCGCTGTGCGATGATCGCCTCGATGAACTCTTGACGAAGGCCGCCAGTCGCCTGGCGGGCAAGTCGTTGTTTCGCCCAGAGAATTTCAGCTTGGTCGGCGTCGCGCCTGTTGATGCTCCTCAAGGCGGTGCTTCGCGACTCAGGAAGGCACAGTCAGAGGCTGAGAATCACAGTCACCTAACACTTCGCGCTCCCAGGCCGACGAGGGAAAAGGTATGTCTATCAACGCCCCTCTCTTAAGCTAAGTTTGTACTCTCCGGTGATGAGAAGCAATCGTTGCTTATCCTGTTGATGTGGTAACTGTGCCCGTCTTGGGCTGCCGTTCCACGACCACATGATCTTTGTTTTGTTTTCATAGTTACTCTGAGGAGAGTTTCCTGGGTTCATAAATTCGTATCGCTCACTGGGAGTGCCCAGACATCTTGAGGCCACCTCGCTAACATGACACGTTAGGGCGAGGACACTGCTGGACCCAGCTGGTTTGGTATTCCCAAAACAGACCCCAATGATCCGCATATGAAGCGAGACCTACAACTATTGCACATGAGAGGTACTGCGATTGATCCTAAACGCCACTACAAAAAGGAATCTCTCCAAGCCACGGTGCCGCGTTACGCCCACGTTGGGCGAATAATTGAGGGTCCAACTGAGTATTATAGCGCGCGATTGACGCGCAGAGAGAGGAATCAGTCACTCGTGGATGAACTGTTGAGCGCCGAAAAGGCATCAGGCAAATTCAAGTCCAAGTATGAGGACATTCAACTACGCAAGGCTAGCGGAAAAAAGGCCTTCTACAAGAGACTAGTAAACAAAAGAAGGCGCAATCACTACTGAAGAAACAAAATCCGTGCATCTTATTACAGGAAGAGATGGAAAACCCCATAGGGCGACGAAGCATGCGGCGTAGCTCGTCAACGTGACATTTCAACTGGCGTAGCTTTTGTGTAGCCATCCCAGGATGGTATCGCTTAACACCATATACACGAATAATAATCAACACCAATAATAGCCACACACTTTATGTGACCCACAATGCAGCATAAGCATGTCCGCTACCGTTTACAACGATAAATATTAGGCCCCCAGGTCTTGCTCCCGCCCTGACATTGTCGGTTGACCCATAATCATCAGCTGACCCTTCCAAGAACTATTCCCAGATTTGCAATTTTGCCAGACTTTGTCACCAATCCGAACACCTTGGTCATGCGCCTAACGTCGGTTGTGCGGCCAGGATGCTGGCATCTATCCAGGCCTCTACCTCAGGTCTGTTCCCCCATCTCAAAAGCGAGCTCGTAGTGACCCCATGTGCTGACTTCGAACGTCAAGGCCGCTACGCCAGAGCAGCTCCGATGCCGTAACCTTACAATCCAAACAACACAGGCACTTGGGGAGGCTTCTGGAACACGGTGAGGATGGAACTATTACCCCCAGCCCATCGGGCCTTCGAGCCACTAACTACATTCAGCTCGAGTGACGTTTTACAACAGAAGCCGCGAAATGAACTGCGATACCCCCGAAGTGTTCAGGCGCTTTCTCTCCAGCCGTTGCGGCGTGAAGCCGAACACGGCATACCGTCCTGTGACCTGCAGCTCCGCTCATACAGCTTGAGAAACATGGAATTTTTTGCTGATTTCGCTTTGCGGGCCGCATATTACTTGAGTCTACCTGCTTTTGGGCCGGTACCGCTGCCCCGAATTACGGAGCGCTGGACTGTCCCTCGAAGTAGTTTCATCTTCAAAAAATCACAGGAGAACTTTGAACGGATTACCCTGCGCCGCCTCATTCAGATTCGAGACGGTAATCCGGAGACGGTACAGTTGTGGCTAGCGTTCCTCCAGAAACACGCATACTACGGAATTGGTATGAAGGCCAATGTGTGGGATTTTGGCAAGCTCGGTAAGCGGTCCGGCACTTGTGTTTCCGTCGCGATGGTTTTCCGCCTGCCCGACTCCTGCTGACGGTTACCTTTCGCTTGGTGCAACAGGCATGGGCAAGTCTATGGATGTTATTGATACGAACGTCTCGAAGGCGATGGCGTCCAAGTGGGATCACCTAGATCAACACCGAAGCCTAGACACGGTCGCGAAGGTCGAAGAATTCTTGTCTAGGGCGAAGTTTGATACAGAAAGTGGGAGACGTGCCGAGGGAGAACGCCGCTTTGTGAGGGGACAACACCAGCGGCAGCAGTTACAAAACAGGAACCCGAGCGCGGCCATTTAACAAGGTTTATCTGCGTCGTGGATGGGTCGACGAGAAGATAAGGCGTGCGGGAAGGCGTAGCGAGTTTCCCGTCGTCGTTGCCCTATGCTCCATGTACTGCATGCGGGGTTGCACTTCTTTCTTTGTATCATAGAACACGTTCAGAAGCTGAAGAAAGCCCGCCGAGAACTTGATGTCAGAATAGTCGATAATTGTTGTACAACCATAACTACAACTGCCCGCTGGCCCATGACGCGTGTCTCTATCTTCGGCAAGACATGTGCTTGCTATATGAATAATGCCGCACTAACCATTATGGGCTTAGCGTTGCTCAAGTTTTGTACAACTATTGGCCCGCTACCTCAGTATCTCTTCGGCAAGGCACCATCGATAGAGGTCCGGTCCTGGAAGCTTGAAGTCCGACATCTTGCATCCATTCTTTCTGTCGACGGAGGCTCAAACGAGGCAAGGGGTCAGTATGTGGCAATCATTGCGACCATCGCCTTCTCATCTTTTGCCGCTGCACAGGTTGCATAGGCGCGGTGTCTGTACAACCCAGAAAAAAGTCGTCTTCTCAGGCATCCAACCTACAGGTATACCGCATCTAGGCAACTATGCCGGAGCAATCAGACAGTGGATACAGGCCCAAGACGAACCAGTCGACTCTTGCAAGCTTGTATATTCTATCGTCGACTTGCATGCGATTACCATGCCCCAGAATGCAAACACGCTTCGGCAATGGAAAAGGGAGACACTCGCTGCGCTGCTGGCAGCTGGTATTGATCCTGAACGCTCGACTTTATTTTACCAGTCCTCGGTATGTTCCCGCCTCGTGCCCTGGCATGCGTAGCATTTTTCAGTCACGTCGATGTCTAACTGCTTCTCGATCCAGGTTTCTGCCCATTCAGAGCTAATGTGGATCCTAAGCTGTACAGCATCCATGGGCTATCTCTCAAGGATGACACAATGGAAAGTCCGTGGCCGTTACTTTGCGCATCATTGTCACCCGAGAACCGGTGACGCTCTAACAATTTCCTCAGAGCAAACTCTCTCTTTCATCAGAAGCGACTGTTCAGGATGATAGAGCCAAAGCTACGTTGAAGCTGGGCCTATTCTCTTATCCCGTCCTGCAAGCCGCAGATATTCTCGTTCACCGGTTGGTCATTCCTCGCAATCCTGCGCCTATCTGCGCTCTGATATGTTGCGAGCACCCATGATATCCTGGCGCATTTTGAACGCACCTACTGATAGGCTGCTCGTGCTTACCAGGGCAACCCACGTTCCCGTGGGCGACGATCAAAGACAGCATATCGAGTTTGCTCGAGAATGTGCGACCAATTTCAATCATGTATTTGGTCCTCATTTGGTTTCCCCCGAGACCATCATAGGTACGCACCGATCCTTAAGTTGACATCAAATTGGTTTCGTCCTGACCAACTGATGTGTCCAGCGCCGGCGAAACGTGTCATGTCTTTACGGGACCCGACTCACAAGATGTCAAAATCTGCCACAGATCCCCGGTCGCGCATCCTCATCACAGACAGTCCTGAGGAAATCCACAAGAAAGTCATGGGTGCTCGAACTGACAGTCTGGATCACGTGTCGTACGACTTGGCTAAGAGGCCAGGGGTGTCTAATTTGTTGGAAATTCTTTCCATGTTTGACACGGCTGGGATAGGTCCTGCGGGACTGGCGCAGAACTTCTCAGGAACGCCGTTGAAGGAGTTCAAGCAGGCTGTTGCTGCTGGCGTAGTCCGGGGCCTTGCTGGTATCCGACAGCGGTACCTTGACCTAGTGTCGGTCGATAAAGAAAGATACCTCTCTGCTGTTGAGGCCTACGGCGCAAGCAAAGCCCGCCGAAGTGCCGAGGAGACGATGACTGTAATCAGAGAAACCATTGGGTTGTAGTATAGGCTGTGCCTGAGCCAGCGCGAGTCTCCAATGGTCCAGTAGCCCCAGCCGCCCCGAAGTGCTCATCCTCCGAGCTCATCGAAGTGGTCAATTTGTGGGAGCATACCTACGTAGTTTATTCCTCATTGTGCGGACCCACACCCGCTCTTCGGCCGACAAGGCTTTTAACCTTGGAAGGGCTTCATGCGAATACTTGATCTCCGCCCTTCAGTCCTGCTCTGGCCTGTCCAACCCACCGTCCCAAATCTCAAGATGCATAGGCGAATTTGGACCCCCTCGATGCTAACCAGAATTCTCGGACAACCTGCGTAGTTCCCCTAGCGCCCCTTAGACTAGTAACGAGGTTTCGTCCAGTCAGTATTCGTCGTCGTCGAAAGGTCGTGCACAGATCCCGACTCACTTGATGACCTTTTTGAGGAAAATGAGTTTTGCCTCGCGAGAAACTTGCTGGCTAGGGAAAGACGGGTCGAAGAGCGCCTGTTCTAGCCATGCGCGTGCGTTCAAATGATGGCTCACCATTTTCTTTAGGGGTTCGCTCAACCGATCAAGTTCACTACGTGAGGCATTGCCCCCAACGTTGCGAATGATGGACTGGGCGAGAAACGGACCAAGATGCGAAACGGCGTGGTCGATTGTCTCTTGTGCGCCGCTGTCAGTGTTTCTCAGCGTCATGAACGTTGCCTTTTCCCGGTTAGCCGTTGTGAAGCTTGGCCGACCTGACGTCTTACTGACCCAAAAGTCTGCGGCGGCTGCTTTTGGCAGGGGCTCGTGTCCATTCAAGACCCTTAGCGTGTACGTAAAGAAGAATTCAGCAAGTGCCAGACTTTTGGACTCAAGCAGAGCGGTTGGTTCTCGAGACACCAGTCGATTTGTGAATTCGATCCCATTCTGAGCCAGCTCCGTGTCGTTTTCGGGATCTGCAAATGGACATCAATTCATGCTGGGTCCACGAAGAAGGGAAGATACTGACCAGGGAGCTGACGGAGTAAATTTATAACCCATTCAAGGAGTCTCGACCTGATAGCCTTTGCATCATTTCTTTCGAGCTTCTCCAGAGAGCTGAGGAATGAGCAGGCGGTGCTCACGAAGTATCCAATCCTGGGGACATGGGACGACTGCCGAGTCAGATAATCACAGACGAGATGAGGGGGGAATACGAAAGGTCCGGCCTCTGCTTCAGAGAACCCGGTTCGGAAAACGTTGCAAATATTCTCAGCAACCTCTCCATTCTCGGGGAAAGACACCTGAAGTTGGGTCAACATGCACAATATCTCCGATTGCAACTGAGCGATTGGCATGCTCGTACCGGCCGGTGCAGTGTTTTTCTCTCCGTCAAGATCTAGTGGCAGATCGCCAGGGGCTTGTAACCCTTTGCCAATACTGATGAGGCACCTGAGCGCCTTCAGCCCCATATGCAAGGGAAGTTCCGACACGTCCGACAACATGGAACAGTGATGTAGATCATTTGGGATACTGGGCGGCGATTGTAGATGCACTGACTTGGCAGCGTCATGCTTGACGAACGCGAAAAGCTTTTCGAGATGCGCGACTTTTTCATCCTCTCTGGGCACGGCTTGTATGATAGCCGCTATGCCACCCATGATGCGTTCGCAGGCCAGGCAGTCTAGTTGGCTCTGCACAACAATGGATTGGTACTGTTCCAAAAATGCCTTTACCTCGGACGCTAGCGTGACCCTCGACGAAAAGCAAAGTCTCTGAATCGACCGTGCGGCAGCTCCCGAGAGCAAGGTGTCATTCAGAACAGAGAAAAGCAGGTTCAGCGCCGAGGGTAAACTGCTGGTTTCACGTTCGAAGAAGTCGGAATAGCGCTCGATCAAGGCTATACATGTTTGGCGAATGCGACCCGGCATGGGTTGCCGGGGGCTCTGGAGGATTTCGAACAGCGGCGAGGAAAATACGTCCCGCAGCGTATCGTCGCACTTGGCATCTCCGGAAACACAGTCGGCGAGAGAGCCCAGACAGAAGGCCGCAGCCTCGAGATCTGGCCATGAGCTGGGTGACAAAGACTGTAGTGTAAGGTTTGCGAAGGTAGAAATCAGCGGCGGGCCAGTAACTGCAAAGGTTGATTGAAGAAAGTCAGCGACGTCCTTTCTCGCGTCACCAAAGCCTACTCGATCTGCCGAATCCCAGCCAAGGAGTACGTGAGAAGGTGGGTATGCCACTCTCCGCCAAATTGTTGACGCGGCCTCTAGCACATGGGAGGTTGCCGATGCCACCCAGCCGTTTGGCCCGAGATCTTCTGAATAAATGCAGTCCGTCAACGTCTCCACAAACGTCGACCAAAATTCCAGGGCAGGAACGAAGATCTTATCGTCGCTGACGGGGTAGCCTTGAGCGGATAGAAGACCTCGCAGGCGTACAAGAAAGCGTCCTGATCGATCGTCTACGCTATAAATGAGGCTCTGGACCCTGGAATCCCCAAGAGATATCATCAGTTGGCCAAACTGAACAGAGTCGAAGTCGAAGTCTCCTTCGACGAGTCGACTGTACCGCTCGAGAGACCACTGGCTCTCAAGTAGAGCAAATAGAGATTCGTAGTGTTCTTCGGTCAAGAACCCCGAATAGTTGGATAATATGTCAGTGAGCAGTTCTGCGGCGACTTCGTAAAGCCCCTCGTCGGCCAAGGCTGCTATCGTTGGGTGCACGAGAGAGCGGAGGGAAGCAGAGAGCTCGTCGCTATGAGACGACACTCGCTGAGAGAACCAAACCCATGACTACACATACAAGGTCAGTGCCCGATCCTGTTTATTAACAGCCATGCATTGGTCAGAACTTACCTGCAAGCAAATGATGACGTCACGTCGAAGATCAACGTTTCGGGAGGTGAACGACGATTCGTTGCAGCCAAATGCAGAAGTCATGAGAGCCATGGCGTCTGAGACGTTGAGCATTAGGATTTCGTACAAACCCGAACTATCAGCAATTAGTCCAAAGTACTTGAGAATTGTTGCGGCTTGAGGGTTGGGCTTAACACACTGCGTTGCCGAATTCATTTCCACTTTGGCAGCCTCATCAACCAAGGTGCCGCAGAACCAGACAGCAGCATGCAGCTTGCGCGGGTCTGCGTCACTCAGAAAGCCAGAAAAGTTGACCGGAGAAAGGACGCTTTCCTGGGACGCAGGCACCCCCTCGCACAAAGAACAGCATAGGTGACGGATGCACAGCTCCCATTGTTTTGGGAAGTAAAGGAAGAATGTGACGAGAGCCGAGCACAGCTTCCGGATGACCATGGCACTGGAACCGTTTGTCAGAGACTTAATGAGCCAGCCCACAAGGTTCTGCAGTAGTTCCGAGACATTGTCCACAGATAGCGATGAGCTGGCATTCAATGTCAGTAACGATTGAAACTGGGCTTAGATGTCAGAGCTAGTGTGATAATTGTGACATGCCTCTCGGTGTTGAGTTTGACGATCAGCGTCAGAGCGCCGAAGAACTTGACTTTGTCGTCAGCATAGCTCAAAAGGTCGCGGGCAATGCACCATGCTGATGGCGCCCTCTGCAAGCGATGAAGTGTCTCTTGTATGCGAGCAATGGTCTCTGGAGGCGCTGGTTCGTAAAGTGCCAGAATCAGCTAAGAAATGTCAGTGCAAACCCTACAGGTCGTGAGCACAACAACACATTGAATTCCTTACAGCCTCCGTTTGTTGAGTAGTGGAAGGAATCTCGTCGTCCATAGCGGTGTAGCAGAGGTGAATTTGAGGGCTCAGCTGGTCGGGGCAGACCCCGAGAAAAGCTAGGTGGATTGAGCGTGGAATTGACTCTGTCCAGGTATGTTGGCTTGGGGTTCACGGCGGGGTCGCAACACCCTACTCAACCCAATGTTGGCGAGTCTTCAGACCACGCGGCCCTCGAAAAATAGAAGGAGGCAAAGGGGGAAGGTAGTTGGCAAGCAAACTACCTCGCTAGCTTTTCCACCCTGCTGCCTGCTTTCTATTGGTCTCATACCTTTTCATGATGTTTATATACAGAAGACAAGTGACCCCCCTGATACCCGTCAGCTCCCCATACCCATCACCCTATTTTTACACAAGCCCGTCTATTTCAGGTACTTATTATATTTCTAGGAAGTTAGTCAAAAGTCTTAGGAATTTCAACATATTTCAAATAATATATTGTTGGTTTATCTAGAGAGTAATATATAGTATATGTGATTTTGTTATATTGATATAAAGTAGTATTCTAGTTATCTTAGATTTCTATTATTATACTATATAGTATATAGTATTATATAAATCTCTAGATTTATAGTATACTAATTTCTTTTTGCTTATTATATATTCAACTAAAGTTAATACTAAGTACTTAATATTCATTATTAATAAGATATAGAAAATATATCACTATATATACAGTAGTATATGTGATTACTATATGTCTTATAATATGATATAATTAATACTAGTAACTTCTTACTTTTATTATTTATCCTGATATATACTTTTTTCTATAAAAAATAGTATTTTTAGTAAATTAAACTTTTTACCTTAATATTATTTAAATATCTATTTATCTATTCTACTTAAGTTATATATGTTTCTATTGAAAAAGGTTCATAATCCAGGTTTATCAGTCTCTGGAGAATATTATTGATAGTATTTTTATAGAAGTATTAGTAATGTTATTATCTCTATTAACTTACTATATTATATATAAATCGTAAGTATTTATATAATTATTTTAGTTTTATAATATTAATTATAAAATATTTTTCTTTAGTAGTACTAAGTTTTATGAAGTATTTATATAGACAGTATAAGTCCATAGGTAGTAGTTAGAGTTTAAGGGCGATTAAAACATTAAAGAATCTTATTTAATAATATAATTATGATATATATGAAGTTTGTATAGTTTACTAGGGTATAAATTTCTAAAATGAGTCTATTTCTAGTAATTCTTTGATTTGTAATAGAAAGATAATATATAGAGTTATCTTAGAAGTTTAATTAAATATTATGAGTAGTAGCTTTCAACTTAGAACTATCATAAATTCCAATTAAACTCACACGTTAGTACTCTTAGTATATAAACTATTAACAAAAGTAAAAATAAAATCTAGAATAATAAAGTAATATAAAGTAAGAATAGAAATTAGAATATTTGATTTACTATTTAAATTATTTATCAAGTATAGTAGTATTATTACCTAAAAGTTATTATTCTTATATTATATCAGAGAGGTTAAATAATACTTCCAACTAATATATTGAAATAAAGTAAACTTTATTTATATATTATCGAATATATATTCTCTTAAACATTTTAAGTATTATATATAAGATAATAAGTGTTAATTTCTACTTTTAATACTTTTAGTATAAGTAGATGGTATTATTATTAAAAGATAAAATACTTTTTTTCAATATTAGTAGTATCACTTCTAAGAGAACTATGTTAGGTATAGCTTTAAATATGACTTTTTAGAATTCTCTATCTTGAGAATATAAGAAAATAGTATTTAAGAAGCTAAGAGTATTATTAGTTTATATATCTATGAAGCTAGAAATATTATTTTGAAGATATAAGATAATGAAATCCAAGTTATATATCAATATTTCTACTTTTAACTACTTTTATAATAGTTAAAACATATTAATTACTAGTAGATACTAAATTTTATAAAGCTATATAATAATTTAGTAATAATTATAATCAAGCTTAGAAGACACTTTTCTTCAACATATAAGAATAGTTTAGTAATAATATATTATATAAGGTTTATTTTAGTTTAGATATAGGCCTGCATAAGATTATAGAGCTATGTTATTAAATTGCTCTTTTAGAAGAAAACTAGAACTAAAACTAAAATTCACTACTAGCTATTCTATTAAATTATTAATAACTATATTAATATTTCAGACTTACTATTATTTCTAAAGCCTTAGATTATAAGTTTCAAGGTTTTATATGTCTTTTTACTATTTTTATTCCTATCCTTTTTAATAATATAAAATTAAAATATCTATAATTTCTATAGAAAATAGGGTTATAATTAATAATCTCTATAAATTTAACAGTATTAATGTTTTCGAGTTCTTTCTTAATTCATTAAATAGTAGTCAAGATATTATAATAATATTCTCTCATAGATATTAAGTATTAATGTTATATTTAACTATTATTTAGCTATAAAGTATATTTGAAATTGAAATCCCTAGCTAGAATCTGAAAGAAATAGGTTAATCTTATAGATTCTAAAACTTATATATATAATAACTTTATAGGAGAGGGGCTAATAGCTCGCTCTCTACTACGACTATTAATAGATATATTACCCCCTAAAGTAAAGATTTAGCCTTCTTACCCCCCTACTAATTACTATAGCTAGCCCCTAGCTAATCTAAGGCTAAACTTCTTATAGTCATAATAGCTAGTATATTTACCTGATATCAGCTTTTTTAATAATACATAACTAATAACTCTTTTTATAATAACTTTATACTTTTATACCTTTACGCCTTTACGCCCTTATAGCTATATATAATTGAAGTATCTGAAGATATTTAATTACTACTAACTATAGTCACTCTATTTAAATATTTATTTTAATTTCAATATCTATAACTTTAATATCTTCTAGAATAAACCTTACTTATCCTTAAGATAAGATTTTATATTATTAATATAAAGGTTTTCTACTGTTAATATAAGCTAACTTTTAATCTCTATATAAATATAATAAGATTCAGCTTATTCTTATTAATTAATAATCTTAACATATTAAATATAGGTAATATATAAATAATACTTATATAGATATAAATACTCCTAATATAATTAGATAACTTTTAAAATTTCTATAATTATATTACTATTACTCTCTAAAGTATTCAATAATTAGTATCATAATAATAGATTAATGTCAAGATATTATCTAATTAAGGCCTAGTCCCTAATATTATTAGCTTAATATAATAAGTCATAAGTTAAGTAGATAACATTCTCTTAGATATCTATAGGCTATTTATTAATTATGGTATTTAGAATAATTTTATGAAAGTATATTTGAATAAAATAATAGTCTTAATTATAATAATTATAATTAGATATTTTTATTTAGTTACTTTTATTCTATACCTAGTATAATATCTAAACTCTATATCCTATATATAAATTTAACTATGACTTTTACCTAATAATAGTATCCATACAAATACTAGCTTATAACTAGTTCAAATAGTAATGAAATTACCTATTATTATAGATAATTATATTTCTAGTTCTAATATTTAATCCTATAATAATAGAAAACCTTATGCTAGTAAT
This sequence comes from Colletotrichum orbiculare MAFF 240422, assembly GCA_000350065.2. NCBI lineage: Eukaryota > Fungi > Ascomycota > Sordariomycetes > Glomerellales > Glomerellaceae > Colletotrichum > Colletotrichum orbiculare. Next base: position 4,116,156 of record AMCV02000003.1, read on the forward strand.
TAGGGAGAGCTTTATTAAGACTAAGGCTTAATATATATAGCTAAAAGTAACTACTCAAGTCATAAGGTTAAGAATTTTTATAAACCTCTTGAAAATAAAACAGAATAGAATACTAAAAGCTAAATATTCTATAATCTATTATTCTTCTATAACAATTCTTTTATAATAAAACTAAAATCTCCTTAAAATCTATATAGCTATTTATAAAAGGATAACTATAAGATAGATATAGAAATATCTAATTATAATTATTATAACTAAAGTTATTAGTATATTAGACCAAGTTTTAATAATATTATTCTAACTATTATAATTAATAAATAGCCTATAGATATTAAAAAGAAAGTTATCTAGTTATCTTATGAATTACTATACTAAACTAGTAATATTAGAAACTAGGTATTGATTAGAGAACACTTTAATATTAATACTTTATTATAATACTAACTACTAGATACTTTAGAGTATTATAATAATATAATTATAAGAGGTTTAAAAGCTATCTAGCTATACTAGAAATATCTATATCTATATAAGTATTATTTATATATTAGTTATACTTAATTAATATAGTAAGATTATTTACTGATAAGAATAAGCTGAGTCTTATTATACATATATAGAGATTATAAGTTAATTTATATTAATAATAGAGAACCTTTATATTAATAATATAAAGTCTTATCTTAGGGGTAAGTAGGGCTTAGTTAATAGAAATATTAAAGTTATAGATATTAAGGTTATAATAAATATCTAAATAGAATACTTATAGTTAGTAGTAATTATATATCTCGAGATATATAAATTATATATTAATAGTTATAAAAGTATAAAAATAAAAAGTTATTATAGAAAGAGTTATTAGTTATTTATTATTAAAAGGGTTAATATAAGGTAGAAATACTAATTATAGCTATACGGGGTTTAGCTTTAGATTAACTAGAGATTAATTATAATAGTTAGTAAGGAGTAGGAAGGCTGAAGTCATACTTCAAAAAATAATATATCTACTAATAGTCGTAGTAGAGAGCGAGCTATCAGTCCTTCTCTTGAATACTTTTTAGATTTATTCTATAAGACTTTTTTTAAAAGTAGCTATATAGATTTTAAAGAGATTTTAGTTCTATTATAAAGAATATAGAAGAGTAATAAAATATAGAATACCTGATTCTTAATATTCTATTTTATCCTATCTTTAAGAAGTTTAAAAAAATTCTTGACTCTATAACTTTAGTAGTTACTTTTAGCTATATATATTAAGCTTTAGCTTCAATAAAAATTTCCCTATAGAAATTATTACTATAAGGTCTTCTATTACTATAAGGTTAAATATTAGAATTAGGAGATGTTAGAATAAATAGATAAGTAGGTAAATTAATAGTTAAATTATTACTATAGATTACTATGAAATCAGGAGAAACATAATAGGATAAAAGTAGTTTTCTTAATATGAGGACTTGTTTAAAATATTCATAGTAATAATAGTTAAATAAAGTGAGAAATAGTAATTCGATTAATAGTATGAATTTGTATTCCTAACTATTATTCGTAGAGATATTGAGGTTCTTATATAGAGGGTTTATTTCGGAGTTCTGGCTATACTACCAGAGTTCCGGCTATACTACTAGAGTTCTAGCTATACTACCAGAGTTCCGGCTATACTACTAGAGTTCTAGCTATTCTACTAGAGTTCTAGTTATAGCTATAGCGTATAGACTACTATAGCTATAGTATATAAGGTGTTATAACTATAGTATATATACCTTAGCGTAACGTAAGAGCTATTATAACTATAGTATATAACGTGTTATAACTACAGCGTATAAGGCGTTATAACTATAGTATATATACCTTAGTATAGCATATAGGCTACTATAGCTATAGCGTATAATACGCTATAACTATAGCGTATAGGCTAAAGTATCGCGCATACTATAGTATAGCTACAACGTATTAGCTACTATAGCTATAACATATAAAGCGTTATAACTACAGCATATATAGCTTGAACTACTTCTAATACCCTATAAAAGAGTAAACCTCTATGCCTTTACTTTATTCACTTAAGAACTACTAGGGGTAAAGAAGTTAAATGAGTATGTATTTATAGAGCGATTTTTATACGATTTATTCATTATTACTTCTATTAGAATAATAGAAATAGAAATTCTTCATATATTAGAATAAATCTCATATCCCCCTATAAAGTATATTTCGCTAGTATATAGCTTACTTATATAAAAACTCATAAAACTTAATAGAAAGTAAAAAGAGAAAACCTATATAAAGTTATAAAATTTAAACCTATAAAAAGTAAAACAAGAAAGACTTTTGAGATATCCTTTCTTGAAATTTAGATACAATTCGCTTAGATTTCACTAAACCTAAAGGCTTAGTTAGAATATTAGCTATATTATCTTCTGTATTTATATAATATATAAAGATATTTTTATTTCTAACAAAATCTCTTATAGAGTAATATCTTATATTTATATATGTTATTTGTTTATAAAATTCAGGATTTTCAGCTAGCTTTTTCGCTACTAAATTATCTATAAAAATCTTAGGTTGTTTATTTTTAAATAATCCTAGTTTTAAATTCAAATAATTATAATTATAATATAAACAAGTTACTTCTTTATAGGCGTCTAATAGAACTATATATTTAGCTTTATAAATAGATAAAGCTACTATTTTCTATTTTATAGTAGAATAACTTATAATATCATTATTTCTTTTTAAATAGAAGATATAAGAAGAAGTAAACTTTCTATTATTTAAATCTCTTGCTTAATCTAAATTAGTAAATCCTATCATATTCTTAATAGAAGATATATCTTTATAGTTATAAATAAATCTATATTCTTTATTATTATTTAAATAACCCTATATATAGTTAAAGGCTAAAAATGATTTTTATCCAGATTATAAGTAAATTGAGAACAGGCTATTACTATAAAAGTAATATTAAGCCTTATTTTTAAAATTCATTATAATAGAACTCCTATTTTCCCTCGAAACTTTAAAATATCTTCCTCAAAAGCTTTTTCTTTATTTTTAAGTAACTTAAAGTTATCGTCTATAAGAATTTTAAATTTATAAATAGTTTCTTTTTTTGAATTTGTAACAATTTTCTTAGCATATTTATTCTAATTAATAGTAACTATTTTTGCTTTCTAATTCATAGAAAAATTATGACTGAGAAAGGTAGAAGGTTCTCCTAGGTTCTAGATTTTAACGTTTTGTTTTAAAGAATTATATATATCATTAGCTATTTTCTAATAATTAGTAGCTAGTGATATATCGTCAACATAGCAAGCTAAAACAGCTATATAGAGCTTTTTATTTAAAATAAAGACTACTTTATTATAAGGAGTAATAATAAATCCTATTAAATAAAGAATACTTTTCAAATAATTATACTAAAGTCGAGGATTCTATTTCAAACTATATAATACTTTATTTAATCAATAAACAAAAATATAGTTTTTATTATTTTTAGAAGTACTTATATTTATATTCAAATTAAATTCTAAAGAATTTTTCTTTATATTAAAAGAAATCCAGTTAGTAGATAAATATATATAGGTTTATTAATATTAGTATAAATAAATACTATAGTAATATTATACTATATTAAAATCCATCCTGAATAAATAGAAAGAATTATTATATACCTCTAACCTTTAGGTTTATAGGTAGTACTAAAGGTTTCTAAATAATTAATATCTAAATATTAATTATAGCCTTAAGCTACCTACCTAGCCTTATATATAGCTTCTTTAGTTATATTATTTATTTTTCATTTATAAACCTATCTACTACCTAGAAGATTGATATTCTCAATACAAATAGTACATAGAAGTATTACTTTCTAACTATTTATAGATCTTATTTATTCTATTTCTTTTATTATAGCTAGAATCTAGTTTCTATATTGAGGGGATTTAAATGTTTGAAGAGAAGAGGTAGGTTTCCTTATCTTATCAATTAATAAAATATATAAAGCTTGATTATTTTTATTAGTATTTTTTTATAGTTTTATATAACTATTTAAACTAAGATAGTTTAAAATAATAGAAAAGGTGCTTTCTTTATAGGTTTTATAGTTTGTTTTAGCTTTTTTTAATATAGTAGGTAGATTAATATATAGGTTAGACTTTCCCTGAATATTATTATAATTTTCTATATTTAAGTCTAATATTTTATTATTTTTAGTTATTTCAATATTTGAATTTTCTTCTGGAATTATTCTAGTTATTTCTTGAACTTTAGTAGTAGGACTTATTAGAGAGTTATTATTACTAATATTATTATTATTTTGACTTGTACTAGAAATAGATTTATCTGGATTTAAAGTAAAATTATTATTAGGCTGACTAGATTTATAATTATTAGAATTCTTTTCTAAATTAGTAGATAAAGGTAACTCTTTTTCTAAAGTATAAAAGTACTTTCTAGGATTATTATGTCTCTAGACTAAATAGCTCTCTTCTCATTAAAATCCTGAATTTTATAAGTATTATTTCTATAAAGTATAATAGCTTTTTTTATAACTTCTTATATCTAGTTTCTTAGTATTAGGATCTCCATTTTTATAATAGTAGATATTATTCTATACTTTAATATTATTAATATTAGGTTTTATTTTATTTTTTAATTTATAGGGAATCTTGAAATTTATAGAACTATGAGGAGTTCTATTATATATATATATAGAAGCTATTGAAGTATCCCCTTATAAATAATGAGGTAAATTTAAGTAATAAATTAGAATCCTAATTGTATTAATTAGAGTTCGTATTATTCTTTCTATTAAACTATTGAGTTTATAAGTATAAGGAGGTTTAATATTATAAATAATATTAGAATAAGAATAGATATCTTTTATTCTTTTATTAGTAAATTTAGTACTTCTATTAGTATTAAATTCTTTTATTTCTCTCTTATTATTATTACTTTTTACTATCTTTTGAAATTTAAGAAAAGCTTTAGAAACTTCTTTAGCTAATTTAGTTTTTAATAAATATCCCTAAGAAAACCTAGTTGATTTATTGATAAAGAGAATAAACCTATTAAATCCGTTATATATTATAGAAGTTGTAGGTTTATATAAATCTAAATTAATATAATTTAAATATTAAAGATTTTATCTCTGTCTTTATTATTTTTATTAATATTATTAGTAAAGCTTCTTTTAATACAAACTTTACAAATAGAAAGAATATATATTTTATTTGTTCTATAGGATAAATTTAAAGTATTATTTTTTAAACGATTTGTTACTTTTATATTAGTATGATTGAAATGGTTATATAAAAGCTAAATACTTTATAATATAGTAGTAGAAAGAATAATATTCTTTTGTAAAATAGGAGTATTAAATTTATATAAATTATTCTTCTTAAATCTTACTATTGAGGTAGAACTTTTTTCTATATTATATAATATAGATTTTTTCCAGAAGATTGATATAATTCTTATAATATTAAGTTTATTTTGAAATAATGAATTAACTCCTAATTTTAAAATATAATAAACTTCTTTTAATATAAAGGTTTGACTTTTAGATATATTTTTAAATCTCTTATTATTCTACTTATAAGGTATATAGTACTTCCCTACTTAATCTATTTTAAAAATAGTTTTATATTAAATAAAATAGATTTATCTTTAGTTATATAAATAATAGTAGTAGTATCTAGGTAAAGATAAGGACTTTTATAACTTTCTCTCTTAACTAACTTGCTAGAACTTCAAGTAATCTATTAATTTATCAAAAGACCTGGAGGTTTATTATTATTATTATTTCTTTTTATAAAGAGTCTTTAGATAGTTCTTATACTTTTAAAAATATTATCTTCTTTAGAAAATATATTAAGATTTTTATCTTTAGAAATAAGTTCTTTAGATTTAGAATTTTCTTTATCTTTTAATAATTTATTTTCTATTTTATCGATTTCTTTAATTCTAATTAAAATAATATTAATAGATTCTAACTCCTTCTTTTTGGATTTCTTGTTATTTTTATTACTATTCTTAGCTAGGATATTCTTCTACTAATTTAGAGCTTTTTCTAGATAAAGATAGGTATAGCTTTCTTTAGTATAATTATTCTTCTTATAATCTTTATAAAAGATTCCCTTTTATATTTTATAAGATTTTTTATTAACTCTAAAATTCTTCTTCTTTGAAGCATTTTTAGTATAGTTAACTTAATTATTATTGCTTCTTCTAGATTTATCTCATAAATTAGAGAATAAAGAATCTAAAGTATAAACTTCTTTATTAGGCCTAAGGTTCTAAATTATAAGAGTAATAAAACCTTTATAATTAGAATTAAGCTTATTTTAGATATATATTATAACTACTTTTTTAGATAATTCTAATTTATTAGAAGATAGATTATTAGTTAATTCTTTAATTTTATTTAGAAATTCTTTTATACTACTAAAACTACTTAAAATAGTATTAACAAAGTCCTTTCTAAATTAAGTATTTATTAGTAAATCTTAAAGGCTTATAGAGTTCTTTTAAATATTTAAATACTTACAAAATATCTATATTAGTTTTTATAATTTAAAGAAGGCTATCTTTGTGGTATAGTTATATAAAACTTAAGGTTTCTTTATTTTTATCCTTATTTCTAACAGTAATAAACTTAGTAATATCTATAGAAATATCTTTATTAATAAGTAAAACTTTGATATAAATAAACTAGATTTTATAATTACTACTTCTTACTAATTTAGAAAGAGTAATCTTTCTAGAATTACCTATTTTATTAAAATAAAATAAATTACTTCAACTATTTAGATTATAAGGATTGTTCTAAAAAGATATAAAGATCTTATAGTATATAATATGAAAAATACTATAGTTTCTAAAAAGATAAAGATTTAATATTAAAACCTTTTTTCTATTTAAAGTAAAAATATAACTTAAAGAATAAATCTCAAAATCAGAAATTTAAATCTTAGTATTTTCCTTTTCTTTTTTGAAAAAATTCAATTTTTCCTTTTTTATAAAATCGATAGAAAATTAGGGTAAAATTCGAGATAAAAAGAGTTGATGTTTTATATAAGTTAGTCTTTTTAGTATTAAAGTAATTTGAAACTAAAGAGGAAATAAACTTAAAAATAATTTGAAAAAGTAGTTAATTAAGAGTAAATCTCAAATATCTAAAGAATTCAAAGGAGTTAAAATAGGTAGAAAAATCGGATTTTAAGGTATTAAAATAACTTATTAACTAAGGTTAATTTTTTAAAACAATAAAGTAATTCTAGCAAGGTATTTAGTTTCTATAAAAGGGGGAAAAAGGTAGAGATTCTTATAGATATTATTATAATATTTAATGTTTATGAATAAATAAGAAGGGTAACTTTTTAATAAATAAAGTATAGAATCTTCAGGTTGAGAAGAGCTAGACTTATAACCTATTAGAATAAATGGATAAATAGGTAAATCAATAGTTAACTTATTACTATAGATAACTATGAAATCAGGAGAAATATAATAAGGTAAAAGTAGTTTTTTTAATTTAAAGACTTATTTAAAATATTTATAATAATAGTGTGTTACATGTTTAGCCCCCTACCTAGTAGGTAGCCTTATATAACGCCTAGTATTAAATCTCTATAATAAAAAAAAAGCCTAGTAATATACTATAGTTTATATATATCTCTATAGGTAAATATAGTAAAAAGGACCTAGTATTATAGTATTTAGTTCAGACCTAGCTCTAACCTAGAAATTAGCGTAGGCTATATAATAGTCTCTATAGTAAGTTGTAGTTTGATATACTAGTAGTAGCTTCGAAATATTAAACTTACTATAATAGTACTTATAATATTAACTTATACTAACTAGAATACTACTAGTATATCTTTATAATACTAGCCTTATAGATAAAAAAGAGTAATAGAAAACCAGCCCTCTCTTTATCTTATAATAATACTACTACTAATAATAACAATAATAATAATAAGAATACTATTACTATATTTAACCCCTACAACCTTAATATAAATATCAATCTTATTAAAGCTATTGATAACTATGAGGACTATAGCTATTTTTATAAAAGCCTAAATAAGCTAGTATTATATAAAGATGACTTTATTACCCTCTTTAGCCCTCTTAAAGTAGCTATAATTAAGTTTAGCCTTAAAGTATTACTAATAAATAAAGTTATTAGTATAATTAAGAAGTATAAGATCGAAAGAATAAAAAAGAATCTAATATCTAAAAGTAAGATATTTAGTAATAACTCTAAATACTTTAAATATATATTAGAAGTAGCTTATTACATACTACTTTATTCTAAAAAGATATATATATTAAAATCTATAGTAATTATTAACTGATAGTTAGGAAGGCTAAAATAACCTAAGGTTAGAGATATTGTGTCATATGCTGTTAATATAATGTTATTATGCGATATTTAAAGACCTAAAGTAACCATAGCTGTGGCGGTTAGCACAGGGTAAGTTGGAGTATAAGTCTTAGCCGGGTACCAAATATTCTCTATGTAAAGTAAAAGGCTTATATTTATAATAATAATAGTTAAATAGAAAGAAAAATAGTATTTAAATTATTAATATGATTTTCTATTTCTAACTATCATTTATAGATATATTAAGATTCTTATATAGAGAGTTTCTTTCGGAGTTCTAATTATACTACTAGAGTTCTAGCTATACTACTAGAGTTTTAGCTATAGTTATAGTATATAAGCTACTATAGCTATAGCTTATAGGGTATTGTAACTATAATATATATATCTTAATATAATATATAGGCTACTATAGCTACAGTATATAAGATACTATAAGTATAGTATATAAAGTATTATAATTACAGTATATATACCCTAGCATAACATATAAGCTACTATAGCCATAGCATATAACGCACTATAACTATAGTATATAGGCTAAAGCATAATATATACTACAGTATAGCTACAGCGTATTAACCACTATAGCTACAGCATATAAGGCGCTATAACTACAGCATATTTAGCTTGAACTACTTCTAGTACCCTGTAAAAGAGTAAACCTCTATGCCTTTACCTTATTTAGTTAAGAACTACTAGGAATAAAGAGGTAGAATAAGTATGCATTTATAGAGCAATTTCTATACAGTTTATTCATATAGAAATATCATATAACTTCTTATTACTTCTATTAGAATAATAGAAATAGAAATTCGTTATATATTAAAATAAATCTAACAGGAGTATAATTATCTATAATAATAAGTAGTTTTATTACTATTTTAACTAGCTATAAGCTAGTTTTAGTGTGAATACTATTATGAGGTACAATTTATAGTTAAATCTATATATAGGGTGAAAAGCTTAGATACCATTCTAAATATAAAGTAAAAGTAACTAAATAATAATTTTATAGACTATTTATAATTAAAATAAGATACTACTAATTATTTCAATGAGTAGAAGATTATTATTTTCTAAAGTAGAAGTATTTTATAATATTTACTATATATCTAAAAGCTTAGGGATAATTACAGATAAATTCATAATAGCTATATTGGCCTGTACGCTTTTCTATACTACTAGGCTATTATTTAAGTATTAAATGAACTAAATGATAGAATGAGGAACTAATTTATAACTTTAAGAATACTCTAATATTACATATAATATTCAACTTTCTTCTAAGAATTAATAGAAGAATTAGTAATTAGAAATATTTAATTATTAAAGTAATATTATTAATTATGTTTAGTTTTATATTAATTCTAGAAAATATAAGATTTAGAATCATAGTATTATGATTTGATTCAAGTAGTAGAATATTGCTAGGAATATCTTAAGTTGAAGGAGTTATTTAAATAATTTGCTATATTTAAAATGTATTTATATTTCTAAAGAGAATAATCGATATCATAAGTATATCTACTTAGAATTATAAAGCTTTATTTATGTCTTTATTATCTTATATTGCTTTACATATATTTGGGATTATGATTTATAGTAATTATAAAAGCTAGGATTCATTCTATAAAGATAAGAGAGAGATTTGTAAAATATAGCTTTATAACTATAGATTCATATTCTTAAGAACTATAAGAGAATTTGAAAATATGTATCTTATTTTATGTAATAAAGAAGTGATATAAGCTTTACTAGTTATTTTCCTTTTACTACATATATGTATATATATAAAGTTAGAACAGATGACTTATAATATAGAAATTATAAGAACTATTATATTTTGTTAAAATAATATTCAACATATATTTTATCTATTTATAATAGATTTCTCCTACAGTTTCCTGTATAGTATAGACTTAGATAATAATATCTAGAGTAAGAATAAAATCTTGTATAAAGTATAAATGTAGTTTATCAAAAGGCAGAATAAATATAATGTTAATTAATTTAGTAGTACTACTAATTGCTTAATATATTACTTAAAGTAATACTCTTTAAGTAGTAATAAGTATTCTATTATCGTAATTCGTATTTTTGTACTATAAGAATATATAGCAATACTTAATTTTACCAATACTATTTCATATTTTAATAAGATTAATATAGACCATTAATGCTATCCTTTTACTTCTAATCTGACATCTTTAGATTGAAATGTTATATTTGTATTAGTGGTAATAAGATTAGTAGAGTTTTAGTATATACTAATCTAATCTATTTTAAAAACTTCTTATCTTACTTTTACTAGGATATTCAATAAAAACTAAGTAGTGCGGAGTACTATTATGGTATTGATAATAAAAAATATAGAGTAATTACTGATATTAATATTTTTAACAAGGACTTTAAAATTCAAGTTAATATTTCCATAAATAGTAAAATAAAAGTATAAAAGAATTATATTATATATTGAACATTGGTAATAGTTAAACCTTTCGCTTCCTATAGAGAATATTTAGTAACTAGCTAAAACTTATACTCGAACTTACTCTATACTCATTACTATACCTATAATTACTTTAGATCCTTAAATTATAACAATCTTATACTAAAAGTATATAATAGAATACTTCTAATCTTAAGTTATCTTATCTAATAGTACTATCTATCTTAAACCTTCCTAACTATTAACTAATGACTATAATAGATTTCAATATATATATATCTTTTCAAAAGGAAAAAAGAAATAATACCTAATAAGCTACTTCTAATATATATTTATATAATTTTAGAATCACTACTAAATATCCCACTTTTAACTACTAAATTCTTTTTTATTCTTTTAATCTTATTTTTCTTAACTATACTAATAGTTTTATCTTCTAGTAATATCTCAAAACTAAACTTAACTATAGTCATTTTAAGAAGACTAAAGAGAATAGTAAAGTTACCTTTATATAATGCTAACCTTTATATCTATAGCCAGTATTATTAAGATATATTAGTAGTATTATCAATACCTAGCTAGTATGAATTAATATTATAAGTACTATTATAGTAAGTTTAATACTTTAAAGCTACTACTAATATATCAAGCTATAATCTTCTAACTATTATGGGGTTTATATTAATAAGTTTATATATCTAGTTATTATTCTATTATTCTTTAGCTTCTATATATATATAGCTTCTAGGTTAGAACTAAGTCTAAATTAATAGTTATACTATATTAGGGCGCACTAGTAGCTCCCAGCTAGCCCCCAACTAGGCTACTACTTAGTTATTTATAAGAGGGGTATTTAAGCTATAATAGCTAGGATCTTAGTTTAAAGAGTTAGATTTAAATATATTAATAACTTCATACTTATATTTACCCCCTATATAGATCTATCACTTAGATACTAATATATACTTCTAATATATTCAAATCTCTATTTATCCTTAGGAGTTCTAACTAGTAGATTATATAGGGGGTACTAGTATAGTAGAAGTAGCAATTTCAATATATAGGGTATTAAGAGTACTTATATAACTATATAAATAAGGCTATTATAAGATAGATACTAGGGCGGCATTAGTATAGTAGAAGTAAAAAGTTTAATATATATAGTATTAATAAGGCTACTATAAGAAGCTATAGTAGTAAGGCTATTATATCAAGTATAATAGAAACGTATTAGTATAATAGTAGTATAGTAGATAATAAGATTTTAATATATATAGTATTAATAAAGCTACTATATAAAGCTACTATAAGGCTATTATAAGAGAGGTATACTAAGGGGGTATTAGTATAGTATTAGTATAGTAGATAATAGGATTTCAATATATAGTATATAAGGTTATAGTAATATCTATATAACTATAGTAATAAGGCTGCTATAAAAGCTATAATTAGAAGAAACTACTAACTAATATTAGTGCTATCAAAAGAATAAAAGACGACTAAAAAGGCACTAGCTCCTATATATATATATATATAAATATAGAGATTTTAAATAAGAAACTATAGTAATAATAAAAAAAGCTATTATATAAGGCTACCTACCTAATAAAACTAGTAAAAGAATAAGAGATTACTAGGGGGGTATTAGTATAATAAAAGTAGTAATTTCAATATATATAGTATTAATAGTATTACTATAAGAGAGATAACTATAGTAATAAGGCTTCCTACTTATTAAAGCAATTAAGAGAATAAGAGGCTACTAGAAGAATACTAGGTAAGTATAAGATTTCACAAGTTTTTAAGAGTTTTAAATGATTCTTAGAGTTTCAAGTAGCTATTTTAGGGAAGCTATTTTAAGTAGTATAAAAGTATTTAGAAGTATATATTATATAGCTATATATAGTTACAAATATAAAGGGTACTAGGGGGACATATTTAGTAATACAGTAGTATACTATAATTATAGTAGATATAAAATCCTTATAACTAAAAGTCAAGAAGAAGTCTTTCTAATATTTCTATAACTAAGGAAAACTAGTTACCTATATAGAAGCCTTAGGTTAACTAGAATATAGCTATAGTCAGAATATATCTTAAGAAACTAGTATTAACTGGGACTTAATATTAAGAGGCTGAAATATAAAGCTTAGAATAAACTCCTAAGTCCTAACTAAAAAAGAATACTAGAAGGTCACTCCTACTAATATCCTATAGTTAGCTATAAACACTTTAGAACTATAAAGGCTTTAAGGCTAGAAAGACTTTAAAACTACAAAGGCTTTAAGGCTACAAAAGTTTTAAAACTATAAGGGCTTTAAAACTATAAAAGCTTTAAAACTACAAAAGTTTTAAAACTATAAAAGCTTAAGAAATTATAGCTAGAGTATAGTAGAGAAGCAGTAGATTTAAAACTATAAGAAATTTAGAGCTATAAAGGTATAGCCTCTTAAAGGGGGAGATAATAGCTACTAGGAAGCTATAAAACTATTTACTACAAATAAATATTATATTATTTATAGTATAATAATTAAGGTAGCTATATAGTAGTTGATATAGTATAGCAGCTAATATAGCTAATATAGTATAGAGAAAATAGTAGACTTTATAATTTTTAATATAAGGATTATTAGAAGAATAGTAGTATAGTAGTAGTAGTAGTATAATAATAGCAATAATATTAATATAATAATATTAGTAGTAAGAAGCTAGTAGTAATAAGAAGCTATAAGAAGCTATATTATAAGTTTAAATAAGAAGGAAATTGCTAGAAAGGTAGTAGAGTAGTAGTAGTAGTAGTATCAATAGTAGTATATAAGAAACTAGTAGTATATATAAAGTTTTAATAATGAGAAGTTATAATAACTAGAGGTTAGCAATAAAAAGCTAGTAGTATATAAGAAACCATATTATTAAGAAGCTATAGTAATAAGAGACTATATTAGAAGTTTAAATAAGAAAGAGATTACTAGAGGAGTAGTAGTAATAGTAATAGTATAACTTCAAGTCCTATAAAGAAATCACTAGAAAAGTAGTAGTAATAGTAATAGTATACAGTATAGCTTTAAGCTTTATAAAGAGATCATAAGAAGAATAATAGGGTAATAATAATATAATAGTAGTAATAATATTAATATAATAATATTAGTAGTATATAAGAAGTTATATTAATAAGAGGTTATAACAATAAGAAGTTAGTAATAAGGGGCTAGTAGTATAAAAGAAGTTATAATAATAAGAAGCTATAGTAATAAGAAGCTACAGTATAAATTTTAATAAGAGGGGGATTACTAGAAGAATAGTAGTATAATAGTAGTAGTAATATTAATAATAATATATAAGAAGCTATATTAATTATAGTCATAACTATAATTAAAGTAATAAGAAGTTATATTAACAAGAAGCTATAGTAATAAGAGGTTTTAATAATAAGAAGGTAGTACTAGAAGCTAGTAGTATATAAGAAGTAATAGTAATAAGAAGCTAGTAATATATAAGAAGCCTTTAAGAGATTCTATAAATAGTACTATTCTTCTTACTATAGAAGTAGAGATTTAATAAGAATACTAGAAGTCTAGTTAGAATATAAGAAGTAGTAGAAAGCTAGTAAGAAAGCTAGGAAGTATACTATAAGAATTTAAGATTTAGGAATAGCTTTATTCAAGCTATAAGACTATAAGGATATAGTTTATAAAGGGGGGGAATATATTAAAGTATACTAATAGCCTCCAGCTAGCCCCTAGCTAGACTACTACTTAGTTATCTATAAGAGGGATATTTAAACTACAATAGCTAGGATCTTAGTTTAAAGAGTTAGATTTAAATATATTAATAACCCTATATTTATACTTACCCCCTATATAGATCTATCACTTAGATATTAATATATACTCCTAATATACTATTAGGCTTTTTTAACTATATTTACCTATAGAGATATATATAAACTATAGTATATAACTAGGTATTATTTTATTATAGAGATTATTTACTAGGTATTATATAAGACTACCTACTAAATAGGAAAGCTAAATATATAAAGCTCTATAATACCTAGCTTATTTAGCTTTCTATAAAAGTAGTTATAATTCTTATAGTTATTAATAATTCTCACAAGATTAATATTTATATTAACGTTATAGGAATTAAGTATAGTAATAGTAAGTAGTTTCTATTATTATTGTTATTATTATTAATAGTGATATTGTTACAAATAACTGTTAGCTTAAATATATTAAAAATAAAAGAGAGGGTTAATCTTCTATTACTCTTTTTTATCTATAAGATTAGTATGATTAAGGTATACTAGTAGTATTATTACTAATATGAGTTAATATTATGAATACTACTATAATAAGTTTAATATTCTAAAGCTACTACTATAGAGATTATTATATAGCTTATATTAGTAGGTTTGCGTATCTAGTTGTTTTTCTGTTACTTTATATTACTTATATATATCTTTCTATATTAGAGCTAGATTTAAACTAAATATTATACCCCTAAGTCTTTTTTACTATATTTACTTATACAGATATATAAAAGCCATAATATATTACTAAGCTTATTTTCTATTATAGAAATCCTATACTAAGTATTATATAAAACTACCTACTAAATTAGGGGGTAAATAGAGTTTTATCGGTTCGGCCCTCTCTACCTAGTAGGTAACTTTATGTAGTACCTAGTAAATAATTTCTATAATAGGAAAACACCTAGCTTTTTACTATAACCTATATATATCTCTATAAATAAATATAATTAGTAAGACCTAGCAGTATAACTATTAGTTTAAACCTAGCTTTAATATAAACGCTAATATAAACTTTATAATAATCTATCTAGAGAGTTATAGCTTGATATACTAGTAGTAGCTTCGAAGTATTAAACTTACTATGGTAGTATTTATAATATTAACTTATATTAGAATACTACTAACGCATCTTCATAATACTAGCTATAGATATAAAGAGAATAATAGATTAAGACGAGCTAACTATCCTTTAAAGTATAAGTTAATAGCTATCTATAAGAATACTATTAATAATAACAACAATAATAATAAGAACTACCCGCTATTACTATACTTAACCCTTATAACCTCAATATAAATATTAACCTCATAATAATTATTAATAACTATAAGAATTATAATTACCTTTATAAAAGCTTAAAAAAACTAGTTTTATTTAAAAGTAATTTTACTATTTTCCTTAATCTTTTTCAAGTAACTATAATGATACTTAGGTTTAATATGTTATTAAAAAATAAGGCTATTAGTAGAGCTAAAAATAAAAATAAAGTAGCAAAGAAGAATCTAATACTTAAAAGTAGAGTATCTAAAGATTACTTTAAATACTTCAAATATATCTTAGAAGTAGCCTATTAGGTACTACTTTATTCTAGAAAAGTATATAGATTAAAGTCTATTTATTATAGAGGTTGTCGTTAGTTAATAGTAGGGAAGGTATAGTTTGAAGTCAAATATATTGTATTATATACTATTAGTATAACCTTATTAGAATTTATAGACTTAAAAGAACTATAGCTATAGCTATTAGTATAAAGTAAATTAGGGTATAGATCTTAGCTAGGAGCTAAATGTTCTCTATATAAAGCTAAAGACTTAAAGGCTGAATATATAATATATACTAATATTAATAATAGTATCTTTCAAGTATTCAAAAGATAGCATAACTAGATATTCTATTTTATTAAGAAGATTATAAAAATATTTAGTAGCTAGATATCTGAAGTAGTAGTAAAGTTTCTTTATCTCTATTTCTATAAAGTATATAGAAGTAATTATTCTCTTTTTATTAAGGAATATTCATAGATATTTCTATTTTAAACTAATTAATATGATCTCTTCATTTTAGTAGTATTAGTTATAGATGTTATGAAGTATAATACTAAAGTAATTCATATCTATAAAATAGAATAAGAGAAAAGTAGTATATGATGTTGTATAGAATATCATAATCCTAGAAAATACTAATATATTCATAACCTAATCACTACAATTAGGGAAGCTTTATTAAAAGATATTATTATTAGTTTATTTTATAGAGATATGAAAGTAATAGAAAGATTAATTGTGTATTTGAAAATAGTAAATTATAAGTGATGAGTAGTTCAGAAGTTAGTAATATTTGACTTACATAAAAGGCTTTGAAATATAATATTTAAGTAATACTTCTATAATATAAAGATAAATATATCAGTTTTAGTAATATCTTTATTATTAGAAGTATTTTGTTCTATAAAAGTATAAAGTATTATCTAGTTTTAGAAGGTTCTAGTAATTTTACCTTTATTGCTAATAATAGAATTTCTAATAAAAGAAATATTGAAAATTACTTAGGGGGAATAGTAATATTATCTTTAAAGATATATTAAACTTAATACTATATATAAGTCTTTAGCTTCATATAGAGAACGTTTAGCTCCTAGCTAAGACTTATACTTTAACCTACTTTATACAAATAGCTATAACTATAGTTACTTAAGGTCTTTAAATATTATACGATATATTATACTTTCCCTACTATTAGCTAATAATAACTTCTATAATAAGCAGACTTAAATATATATATTCTTTCGTATATCTAATAAGCTACTTCTAAAATATATTTAAAGTATTTAGAATTATTTTTAAATACTTTACTCTTAAGTATTAGATTTTTTTTTGATTTTTGAATTCTATTCTTTTTAGTTTTATTAATAGTTTTATCTTCTAATAATATATTAAAACTAAATATAACTATTAGTTTATCTAGAAGGCAATACACGCTATATATAATCTTACTATATAGGTATAAAGTAGTATTCTAATTATTTATTATTATTATTCCTATATTATATAGTATAAGACGCTATATAAGGCTCTAGATTTATAGTATAATAATTACTTACTAATTACTATATAATTAGCTATAGCTAGCGCTAGGTGCTTAGTACCTATCGCTAGTAAGGCGTAGAAGGTATATTGCTATATATATAGTAATACGTATAGTTACTATATACTAGTAAGGCGTAGAGGGTATATTGCTATATATATAGTAATACGTATAGTTACTATATACCTTACGGTATAGTATAACTAATACTAGCAACTTTTATTTTTACTATATACCTTAATATCTATCTATGTATATGAAAAATAGTACTTTTAGCGATTTATACCTTTTTACCTCAATAATATTTAAATACTTATTTATTTATTCTACTTAAATTACCTATCTTTCTATTTAAATAGTTATATAGTTTAAATTGATAAATCTCTTGAGGGTATAGTATAGTATACTTTCTATAAAAATATTAGCAATATTATTATCTCTATTGATTTACTACACTTTGTAGAATTTACAGTATTTATATAATTATTTTAACACTATAATATTAATTATAAAGTATTTTTCTTTAGTAGTACTAAGTTTCATAAGATACTTATAAAGTGAGTATAAGTTAATATATACAATAATTAAGATTTAAAAGGATTTTTAATACTAAAGAATTTTCTTACATAATATAAATATAGTATAAATAAAGTCTATACTAGTTATTATAGTATAAATCTCTAAAATAAGTATACTCTTAATAACTCTTTTACTTTTTATAGACAAATAGTATATAAAGTTACTATAGAAGTCAAATTAGTTATTACTAGTAGTAGTCTCTTAGTTTAAAATTATTATAAATTTTAATTAGAATAAGAAGTTAGTATTGTTAGTAAATAAGCTATTACTAAAAGTATAAAAATATACTTTAGAGAAGTTAAATAGTATAAAATTAAAATTATAATTAAGGTATTTAACTTACTACCTAAGATATTTATTAAATATAGTAGTATTATTACCTAAGAATTATTATTCTTATATTATATAGGAGAAGTTAAATAATACTTCAGGTTAGTATATTGAGGTAAGGTATATTCTATATATATATTATTAAATATATACTTTTTTAAATATTTTAAACGTTATATATATATTAATAAGGGTAAGTTTTTACTTTTAGTATCTTTAATATAAATAGAAAATATTACTATTAAGTAATAAGATATTTCTATTAAATATTAGTAGTACTACTTTTAAGAAGACTATTTTAAATTTAGCTTTAAATAAGGCTTTTTAGAACTTTCTATTTTTATAGTATAAGAAAGTAGTATCTTAAAAGCTAAAAGTATTATTAGTTTATATACCTATAAGATTGAAAATATTATTTTTAAAATATAAGATGAAAAAGTATAAATTATATATTAATATATCTATTTATAACTACTCCTTATAGTATTCAGAATATATTACTTACTAGTAGGTATTAGTTTTAATAAGATTATATAGTAATTTAATAATAATTATAATAGAGCTAGAAAGATATTAATCCTTAAGGTATAAGAGTAGTTTAGCTATAATATAGTTTATAAGTTTTATCTTAACTTAAGCATAAGTTTATATAATATTATAAAGCTATATTATTATACTAGTATACTAGAAGAAAGCTAAAGTTATAATTAAGATTAACTACTAGCTACTTTTTTAGGTTATCAGTAATTATATTAATATTTTAAACTTACTATTATTTCTAAAACCTTAAATTATAACTCTTAACTTCTTATATATCTTATTAATATCTTTATTCTTAATTTTATTAATAATATAAAACTTAAAATACTTATAACTCTTATAGAAAATAGACTTATACTAGACAATCTTTATAATACTATTAATAATAATATTCTTAACTTCTTTCTTAATTAACTTTTTAAATAATAGTTTAAATATTATAATAATACTTTTTTTATAGAAATTAAATATTAGTATTATATTAGACTATTTTTAATTATAACATATATTATAAAATGAAATCTTTGATTGAAATCTAGAGAAAGTAAGTTATTCCTTTAAGTTATAAGATTTAAAGTTAGTTTAATCTAAAGTATTTAAAATTAGAGTAATAGATTACTAACTATTTAAATAGAGGGGGGATTATTATTATTAATAGTAGTAGTATTACTATTA
>AMCV02000003.1:4175905-4210631 GCA_000350065.2 Colletotrichum orbiculare MAFF 240422
TAATATTTACTAGTTATAAACCAATAGAAATATTAAATTCCCTATAGTCTTTATTTAAAATATGAACTATAAAAACCTATTTAAATAAGAAGTTCTTTTAGCTTTAAATTAAACCTTTAACATTTTCAACTATATAAGATAAGAGTGTTATACAGCTACTATAAAATAGTTCTTTGGTTAATATGAATTATATTAATACTTATAATAGCTAATTCAAATAAGTAGTTTTTGAAAATACTAATAGGTTTAATTAGAAAGCTATAATTTTCAAATTTTGAATTATAAACTTCCAAATAAAACTATTATTATAATATAAGACTAATACCCCTATAATGAGCCTTTAAAGTAATTATAACTATATAAAAGTCTTATAAGTTGAAAATAAGACTTAAAAGCTTTATAGTAATATTCTATTATATAAATTATAAAGTATTAGAGTTCTAGCTATTTAGCCATTACTCATATTTATCCTAATAACCTATTTTAGGTATTTAAGGGCTTGAGTATTCTCTTTTACTCTCATAACTCTATGCTTTCTATTTATTGTAGAAACTTAATTATTAGAGTTAAGGTTATACTACTTAATTATGTATACTCTAAATTGATTAAACTATAATATTAGACTATTTAGTAAATAGACTACTTAGTAGCCTAAGCGTGGTAGAGCTGAAAGTTCTATATAATATATAGTTAACTTTTCTGAAAATAAATTCTATTTGAATATTAATACTGCGAAGTTCCCTATTTCCTATAGAATCTAAATGTTCTATTTTTATTACTATTTATATTAATATTAACAATATCTTTATATACTACTCTGAATAACTTATTCTTTAATAATTAAGAATTATTAATTCCTGTTAATCTTTTACTAATTACCTATTACTAATTTAATAAATTATAAACCTAACTTTATATCAACTTCCCTCATTATGTGATATCCCTATCTATACTTATTATCGATATTAATATCTATATTTTTATTAATACTTATTCAGATTATATTAGAAATTATATTAACTAACCCTAAGCCTCTCTGTTATAGATTGGTTTCTGGGGATTACGTATATTTATAAGGCTATATAGTCAGCCGTCCTATTACTATAAAAACCTGTAAATAGTAGTCACATGCAGGAGCCTTCTTTCCTCACGTATCTATATTTATTAAAAAAAAACACCCCTTAGCTACTTATAGTTTAAAAATAGCTTGCCTAGCTTAAAAGGGTAGTACTAACTACTTGTTACTACTTATTTTATAACAAATAGTAGTATAACTAGTATTAACTATTTAAGTAATAAGATTATAGTTATAACCTATTTAATATAAGGCTATTATAGCTATCTATAAGAAGGTATTATAAGGCTATAGCTAAATTATATTATTTTTACTAAAAATACTATAAAGTAAGAATTACTCTCTTGTTAAAGAGAATAGTACTTATTATATACGTTTTATTTATAGAATCCCCTTCTATTAGTTTAAAGAAATAGAAGCCTCAGGCTTAATAATTTCTTTCCTTAATTTATTCTTGTTAATTACATTATCTTTATCTAATTACTAATTAGACTATTTAGACAAGCTAGATTAATATATAAACCTCAGCTTAAAAGCGGAGTAATGATAATAATATTATCACTTATGATTCACAGTAAGTGCCACAGCAATTAACACTATAGTAATTACTATAATAATTAATATTATTAATACTACTACCTA
Organism: Colletotrichum orbiculare MAFF 240422; assembly: GCA_000350065.2. Lineage (NCBI taxonomy): Eukaryota > Fungi > Ascomycota > Sordariomycetes > Glomerellales > Glomerellaceae > Colletotrichum > Colletotrichum orbiculare. The sequence goes on from AMCV02000003.1 coordinate 4,177,623, forward strand.
CTATACGTAACGCCTATAGTAATTATACTATTTCTAATAATAATAATAGTAGTTATACTTCTATACAATCTATAGTTTCTATAAAGTCTATAGTATTTATATAAATATAGGGTAGTAGAAGTTATACTTTTATATAAACTAAGACTAGTTTTGATATTAGTAATACTAGCATTTACCCTCTATATAAATAGATTAACGATAATAATAACAATACTAACGATAATAATAATAGCCTCAGACCCATTTTTACCAAAGAGGCATATGACTCTGAAAACTCTAATAATAATATCTCTCATACTTTTGAAGTAATATTAATAAAATGAGCGCTAGTAATTATAATATACTTAATAATAATAGTAGTAATAATAATTATAGTAGTAATAATACTCCTGATGACAATTATATTAGTGACGATGTGGTAAGTACTAGTAATAGTAGTAGTTATTCAGAATGTGACAATTCAGATTAGGAAGGTAGGACTATAAAGGTATAGCTTCTTTTTTTAACTAGGGGTAATTATTATAGAATAGTTTCTAGGGATTATATATACGCGTAAAGCTATATAATTAGCCGTCCTATTACTATAAAAACCTATAAATAATAGTTACGCGTAGGGGCCTTCCTTCCTCACATATTTATATTAATTAAATAAAAACACCTTTTAGCTACTTACGGTTTATAAATAGCTTGCCTAGCCTAAAAGAGCAGTACTAACTACCTATTACTACTTATTCCGTAATACTCCCTATATCTATCTATCTATATAAAACCTCTTTTAACTACTTTTATAAACCTCTATAGCCTATTTCTTTTATATTTTATTTAACTAACTAATTAACTCTTCTTATTAATTAATTAGTTTGATATTAAATAAGTCTTTAGAGAGATTATATTAATAGGAATAATAGGCTTATTATTAGACTAATAAAAGAAATAGTTAAGTAGTAGAAGTTGAAAATCTCTTATATTCCAAATTTACTAAGAACTCTTATAAACTAGCTCTTAGGTTTGTTAAAACCTTCTATAAGCTAATTCTTAGATCTACTAAGACCTTTATAAATTAGAATCGTACATCTACTAAGATCTTTATAAAATAGAACTCTAAGTTATCTCTAACCTTCTTTAAGTTATTTCTAACTTTTATAAAGCAATATATCTCATAGGATTAATATTCTAAACTACTATAGATCATAAGAATAGTAATCTATTAGTTAATTATTAAGCTATAATATTATCAATCTTTCAATCAACAATAATTTACTAAGATTAGACTCTAAATATCTTAATCCTACTTTAAACTTTAAATTGATTCTTTATTAAATAGCTACTTTACTATTTTAAATTATTATTCAAAAATAAAAGTAACTCTAAATTATATTTTATCTTTAAATTAAAAGAAACTTAGAATTATAATATCTAATCTATCTAGATAGAAGCTTTACTTATTGGTAAAGATATTTTCATAAATCCAACTAAGCCTATTTCTAGAAATAATACTAATAAGAATAATAAGATTCTTAATTATATATAGTTAAACTATAAAGATAGTCTTTTAAGAATTATTAAACATAATATTAAGACTTTTAATATATTTAGGTATTGAAAAAGACTCTATAAACTAACTAGGTTTTCTAATAAATTTTATATTTATAAAAACCTTTTTAGTATTATTCTTAATAACTTTAAATCTATATAAGAATATCTAAAAAAGATAAAAGAACTTGTTAATAACTACTCTTATAATAGAATCAAACTATCTAACTAAGTTATTATTACTTATATCCTAAATAGTTTAAATAAATATTATAAAGGTTTCATTATTTCAATTATTTAGAGTTTTAAATCTAATAGGGATTTTTAAAAATTAGATTCTTTATTTTCTAGTTTATTAGATAAATTTAAAAACAAGGCTAAGACTTCTTTAATTAATTTTATAATTAAAAACAACTTTAAAAATAAGGTTATTAAGTAATCTTCTCTTAGGGTTATTAAGAAACCCTAGAAGAAATAGAAAAGTATTTTCTATAATTACTATAAAAAGCTAATTATATTAAAAAGAACTATTTTAATCTTTATCCTAAAGAAACTCCTATTTAAATAAAGTCTGAAAATAATAAGAATTCTCTTAAGTCTTCTAAGAAGAAGAACAATAAAACAGATAAGGCTAATAACTTAGAATTAATTAATAATACTTTAACTTAACAAGAAACAGTAAATAAGATCTCTAATAATACAACTAGAAATCTTATATAACTTAATTCTAATAATAAAGAAATAGAAGAAAAAAAAGATAAAGAAGAAAGTATCAAATTTAAAAATATGACTCTAATTTAACTTTCTCTTAAAAAGAGTTTTATTAAAAAGACTAAATATTTTAGTCTCTAAGAGAATTTAGCAAGTTAGAAAAACTATTAACTAAATTGAAGTTATTTCATTCTTTATCAACACTAAGACTACTATTTATACAATTGAAAATCATAGTTTTTTAATTAATAGTATTAAGACTCTTTTATCTATTAAGTAGGGAAATACCAAAAGGATTACTTTAACTATAACAAATAATTTAAAGGTTATCTTAAATAAGATTAAATATCTTTTATATAATATTTATTATATATTACAACTAAAGATTAACGTATTAAATTAATCTAAATTTAGCTTAATAGCAATATTATCTATCTTCTTTAATAAACCTAATTATATAATATTAAACAGGATAAACCCTTCCTTATAAAAACTAAAATTAACGATTTCAATAGGTTTAGAATCCCTATTTAATTAAACCAATCAGTTCTTTATACTAATATTACTAATATTAACAATTTGAAATCATAATATATTAGAAGAAATTATATTAATAATATTATTAAGTTAATTAAGAATATAATAAATAATATTAATTATAAGTATTCAAAAACAAATAAACTACCTACTTATAAAACCTATCTTAAAAACAAGTTTACTAATAAGGTTAATAGAGGTTTAAATACTTTTAAGAAGTTTAAATATCTTAAATATATTAATTCAGACCTATATAGACCTATTTCACTAGAAACCTATAATTACTACATATACTTTATCTTACTTATAAATAAATATAATAGATTTATCTAAGACAAATTGTTAAAAGGTTAAAGGTCTAAAGAAGTTACTTCAGTATTTAAAGAGTTTATTAATACAATTAATAATAACAATAGTAATAAGAGAATTAAAGAAGTCAATATAAATAGTAACCTTAAGCTTCCTAATAATAGAATAAAAATCATTTTTCTTAAGAATAATATTATTCATAATATAAAACTATATTATACTAATAAGCCTAATAGTATAATTAAATAAGCTATAAGAATTATAATTAATAAGATTAAAACTCTTCTCTATAATTCTAACTTAATTCTATACTTTTAAGAATTAGCTATATTAACCTCTATCTATATTCATAATAGAATACTTTATTCTTCTTTGAGATTTGAAATTCTATATATATTAAAAATAAAAAGAATTTTTTTATCAATAATATAAAGATATAGGGCAATATTAATTACTATAAACTTAAGAATAAGTATTCTAAGAAGCTTAATCTAAAACTAAAAAAAGTATTATAATTACTTATAGTTATAATACTTATTTAGTTTAAAGCTTTCAAGCCTATAATACTATTTAATCTAAAGATATAAATATTCTTCAAAACTAATTTAATTCCTAATAAAAAGAAGAATTATCTATTTTTAATAATATTATAACTACTAAGTCTAATTAATTTAGAAAAAAAAAATAAGTCTAACTAATTTAATTTTCATAATCCTTCTTAGAATCTAATTATTATTAAGTCTAATAGAGTTTATAATTCTCTTAAAAATACTTATTGTTCTTATCCTCCTAATAAAATTAATAGTAATAATAATAACTTAGATCTTTCTTCTAATAAAAGACTAAATAGTTTTTCTATACTTTATCCTAATAGAATTATAAATAGTAATAATAACTTTAATAAAAAGTCTACTATATCTATAGAGATTTCTTCTTTAAATCCAGAGATTGAAAAAGATTATAAATAGTATTTATATAAAGAAAGTATACTTCTTATAATTAAAAACTATTCTTTGAGTCTTTTATACTTATTACAATTAAGATAATTATAATAATAACTTATTTATTAATACATTTAGTAATTTTCATATTAGAGTATATACTATTAGTTAATACTCTAGACAAATTTACTATTCTTTTGAAAGCTATAGATTTTTAATTTAATGATAACTAGATTTAAATTATAAATAAAGAAGTTAAGTCTATTAAGTCTATAGAAGTTTGAACTATTATACTGCTACTTAATATTTCTTTTATTAAAAAGAATAATATTAATATATTAAACGGTAGATAGGTTTATAAAATAAAGCTTAATAATCAGGATCTTAATAACCCTATATATAAAACTTAATAAATTACTTAAGGTTTTAACTAATACTTTAATATTAATTATTTAGAGACTTTTAATACTACCTATAGGTTTAAATATTATAGATATATATTAATTATATCTATTTATTATAATTGGATTTTAATTTAATATAATATTACTCTTATATTTACTTATGGAAAAATAGATAAGAAGATATATAATAAGTTACTTATTAGGTATATCTATAATAACAGTTCTAAAAGTTTAGTTTATAATACTAACTATAAGAATTAGTTATTTATTTTTTGATTATATAAGGCTTTATGTAGGTTAAAAAAGAACTCTAGATTATAGTATTTATACTTTAAATCTATCTTATATAAGATTGGTTTTGAAGTACCTCCTTATAATAAATGAATAGTTATACTTAATATCACTCTTAATAAAAATAAATATTTAGCTATTTTAATATATTATATTAATAATATACTAATAATAGCTTATAATTCTACTACTTTAAAGTATATTTATAGTAGTCTTAAAAAGACATAAAAGTCTAAGATCTAAGAAAGCCTAATACCTTTTAAGTATTAATTTAATTATTAACTATAAGAATAAAAATATAGAAATAAATTATTTTAAATATACTAATAAAATTCTTATTAAGTTTAATAAAAAGAATATCTATAGTTTCAATATTCAAATAAATAATAAAGTTAAATTCTTCCTCAATAAGGATAATACTATAAAAGAAGGAATATTAGAATATTAAAAAGAAATAGGGGCTTTATTATATTTAACCTTAAAAACCAGGCTAGATATTACTCTAATTATTACTATTTACTTTCAACTTTCTTCAAATCCTTCTAAAATATATTTCATTACCCTTAATAAAATATAAGGTTACTTAAAAAACCCTAATTACAAGTTAATTTATAACTATAATAATATTAATCCTTTAAACTTATTTAGATTTACAAATTCAGATTAAACTAGAGATATTAATAATAGAAAATCTACTCCAGCTTATATTCTTTATCTAGACTTTAATAATATTATAAATTATAACTTAACTAAACAAAAAATAGTAACTTTATCTCTTTATAAAACTAAGTATATAGCTCTAGCAGATACTACTAAAGAAACTATTTACTTATATAATAACTATAGCTTTGTTAATAAAGCTTTAGGATTTAGAACTTTTAAAAAGCTAATTATCTTTCTAGATAATCAATCAGCTAAAAAGCTTATTAAAATACTAAATTCTATAAGAAAGCTAAGTATATTAATATTTATTATTTTTATTATGTTAGAAATCTTATTTAAAATAATCAGATTAACTTCTATTATATTAATATAAATAATAATATGACTGATTTCTTAATAAAGCCTTTAGGCCGAATCAAATTTAATAATATTATTAAGAGGATTGTATAGAATAATTTCAATATTTAGCCTTTGTATAAAGGAAATGGTCTTCATAGTCTTTTTTCTAAGGATTATTCTTTTCCTTTAACCCTTTACTAGTTTTAGGTTTTTCTAATTCTTTCTGATTTCTTTTACTTGATTTTGAAGTCTTTTCCTTCAAACCTTTTCTAGGTTTTAAGTTCTTCAGACTTTAATCTTTTTTCAGACTTTAATCTTTTTTCAGACTTTAATCCTTTAAAGATTTTTCTCTATTTTGACTATATGGCTTTTAGAGTTTTTACTACTTTTTAAGCTTTAAAAGATTTATTCATCTTATATATCTTAAGGGGAATATTAGAGTCCTAGCTATTTATCTATTACTTATATTTCTCCTAATAATTTATTTTAAGTATTTAAGGGCTTGAGTATTCTCTTTGACTCTCATAACCTTATGGTTTCTATTTATTATAAGAAATTAATTATTAGAGTGAAGGTTATACTACCTTAATTATTTATACTCTGAATTGATTAAATTATAATATTAGAATATTCAATGAATAGACTATTTAGTAGCCCAAGTATAATAGAGCTAGAAGCTCTATATAGTATAAAGCTAACTTTTTCAAAAATAACCTATATTAAGATATTAATATTACGAAGTTCCCCACTCCCCATATAATCTGAACTTCCTATTATAATTACTATTTATATTAATATTAATACTATTTTCAGATATTACTCTAAATAACTTATTCTTTGATAATTGAGAGTTGTTGATTCCCCTTAACTTTCTACTAGTTACCTATTACTAGTTTGATACAAAGTCTAAACTTTTTATTCTTTAGTTATAGCTTTAAGCCTCCTTATATTTTAGATAATTTAATAATTCCAAAAGCTTAAAATAAAGCTTTAAGGAATAGAATTAGGTAGATTAGTGTTTAGTACTTATAAGCCTCTATTTTCCCGGTACTAAGCAGCCTATAACAATTTTAATAATATTAGCTATAACTATAAGTATAGTAGATTTTAAGTTAAAAGGCTTCTGAAAATAGCTAAGACGTTAATTAAATAGTAAGTTTAAAACACTACTTGATAGCTACGTAGTATTACTGATAGTAGATTGGTTTGATTTCCAAAAAGTTAATTCAAAGAAGTTAAATAAATACCTTATAAGAGAAGTAGGATATTATTAAGATAGTAACTCTCAAGTTACTAATAAGTCGAAAAAAAGAAGTTTAAATAGATAAATATATATAATATTACTATACTGAATATTATACTATCTGAGAAAATTAGTTAAACTTCTTTAAGATATATTAGATAAGTTAATTTTTTAGCTTTATTTCAGCTGATAAAGAGGATCTCGAGATTCAATAGAATAATATAAATGATAAACCTTCAAGCTTATAATATATTAAAGAATAGGTAGCTAAGTAGCATATATTTAGTAAAGTAATACTTTATATTAAGAATATATATATTAGATATTTTTGAGAAAAGAATGTGTAGTATAATGAAGTAAGTAATAATTATATTTAGTAAAAGAATATTATAGTTAGTAGATCTACTTATATATGAAAAGAAGATATAAAAGCCTGCTTATATAATACTATACTTCGTTCTAAAATATTCTAATTAGTAACTATTAGAATATTTTAGTAATATAGGCTTATGTCAGTAATGATAAATACTAAAGTTGATTACTAGTAAGTATTCTGTAAAAGAATGAGGTAGAATATTGTATTAAATATCTAATAGTAAGTCGAGTACTACTATAGGGCAAATACCTATAGCCTAATATTTGAACAAAAAGGAATATCTTTCTAGTCAGAAAAGTATAACTATTAATATTTATTATTTTCAAAATAGTCTTTAATATAGCGAGGTATCTAATCAAACTGTAGATTAAGACTAGAATTATTCAAATACTTAAAATAATATTTAGAAACCTTATTCTTTAAGATAATTAAAAGTATACTAACCTATATATAATATAGAATATTAAACTTGAAGTAGTAAGTGTATAACATATAAATCTTTGTCTCAAATCTGTTATATAGGCTTCTACTATATCTTATGCTTTTATTATGTATTTATAAAGTCTATAGTATAGTAGTAGATATACTATGAAATAGAATAGCAAAAGTAATATCTAAAGTTTAGTCAAATTACCTTAAACGTTATATATTATTTTACTTAAAATATACTTCTTAAATATAAGAAGACTTTATATCTAAGAACGTATATATCAGTAAAGCTAATAAGCGGAATAGAAGATATAATACTAATGTTAAGAATATAGGAACTAACTAATTATACTACTACTGTTATTCTTGGACTATTTATAGAAAGGCTATAAGAAACTCTTTTTATTAAACTCAAGGGTTAGCTTTATAGAGAAAAATATAATCTTCTATTCTATTTCTATAAAGCTATTAAGCTACTCTAAACATCTTTTAAAATTCTATTCAAAATCATAAAGACATTTATTGATAATTCAAACCTCTATAGAGATTCATGAGATAAGCCTTTCTTATTAAATAAAGTAATATAAAATACTATATATTGTCTTACCATATAAACTGGGTTTACTTTTATAAGACAAAAGATGATCCTAAAAATATTAAATAATAAAGAAATATGTAAACTACTCAATATTAATGAATTATTCTTTAATATTACCTTTAAATATCTAAGGTTACTCTTAATCATAAAGTCTTATGTATCTATAGAATACTATTTAAACTACTGAATAAGTAGGGGTTCTAGAAATATCTTTATTAATAAATGTAATATAATTAATATCCTAGATTCTTCTTCATAATCTTAGATTTAAAAAATTACTAGATCTTTATAGATATAAGAATAATAATAAGTAAAGTTATTATAATTATAGAAAAGCTTCAATAAGTATTTCAATAGAAACGAATAATTACGATGTTATCTAAATAATATAATAATTATAAGTTCACGTCATTATATTAGTCCAACCTATCTAGAAAGAAATAAAGAAGAGTTTTGAAGAAGTTATATAAGACTCTAAAATTAGGATACTAAGAATGTTATAGTTCTTAATACTATGGATATTTAGTAATCTTCTAAAGCAAACTATATTCACTGAATATATTCTAAAAGGTTATTATTAAAATTATAAAGTAACTCTTTAATTTACAATATAGAATATTTCAATCTAATGGTCAAAACATAATATATTCAAAAACTTAATTTCAATTCAAAAATAATTTCTTAATAGTAGTTTCTATAGAGGAGTTGAAATCCAATCTAGGGAATTAACTTTCATATAAATATATCTAAATAATAATTCCCATAATCTTTTATCTGATATGAATCTTAGACATTGAATTGAATAATTATTTCTTCTAAAATATTAGTTATAAGGGTTTCTAAAATAGGGTTTTTTAGCCTTGAATTGGACTTTCAGTATCCTGACCATATATGGAAAAAATATTATAAGGTTATTATAAAAATAGTTTTTTAATTAATATTAGCTATTTTGATACTTTTGGTAGCGACTTCAGTTACGTAGCTTTTAAAAGTATTAATAAATTCTATATAAGTATTAAAATCTTTAAATTTAATACAATAGAATTCGAGATATATTTATTAATATAGTAGTACTAGACTAAAGCTTTCAGGATTCGCTTTTAGTAGAATTATAATTCTATTGAGGTCTTATAAGTCAAGAATGAGGCTTAGGGATTCTTCTAAAGAAATATGTTACCTTATAATACGTAAGGTTTGGATGTTTTATTTTTTAGTAATATCTTTATAGGTTTCCTTATTTCTAAAAGATTAAGTAGTTACAAAAGCTTAAAATATAGTTTCAAGGAACTAGATTAAGTAGACTAGTTTTTAATACTGATTAGTCTTTGTTTTCTATGTACTGAATAGTTTATAATAGTTTTAACAATTTCAGCTATAGCTAGAAAAAAAACAGAATTTTAACTAAAAGGCTTCTGAAAATAACTAAGAAGTTAACTAAGTAGTAAACCTAAAATACTACTTGATAGCTAAGTAGTATAACTAATAGAAAGTCGGTTTGATTACTAAAATATTGATTCGAATAAGTCGAATAAGTATCCTATAAAAGAAGTAAAATATTATTGAAATATTGATTCCAAAGTTACTAATATATTTAAAAGAAGAAGTTTGAATAAATATATATATATAATATCACTTTACTGAATATTGTATAATGGATAGAAATAGTTGAATTCTTTTGAGATATATTATATAATTCAATTATCAAGTCCTATATAATTTGATAAAGAGGATCTTGAGATTTAATGTAATAATATAAGTAATAAAATCCTAAGTTTAGAATTTCTTAAAAAGTAAGTAAGTAGGTAGTTTATATCTAGTAAAGTAATACTTTATATTCAAGGTATAGATATCAGATATTCTTAGAAAAAAAGATATTATCTAATTACTTTTACTCTATACTTAGAATAGCTAGACTCTTTACTCTATATATAGATTTAACTATATTCTTTACTTAATAATAGCATTCATACTAATACTAGCTTATATTTAGTTAAAATAGTAATAGAACTACTTATTATTAACGATAATTATGCCTCTAGTTTGAATTTTTAATTCTATAGTAGAAGAAGACCTCCTAGTAATAATCTGTATGGGGAGAAAAGGATATAATATAAAAAAGTAAATAATAATTATTTTTAGTAAAAGAATATTATTATTAGTTAATTTTGAAACATATTAAAAGAGAATATTAAAGCTGTTTTTATAGTACTATACTTAGTTCTAAAATATTCTAATTAGTAATAACTAGAATATTCGTTTAATATAAGTTATATTAATAATTATATATATGAAGGTTAATAATTAGTAAGTATCTTATAAAAGAATCAGGTAGAATATTTTACTAAATATTAAATAATAAGTCGACTATTACTATAGGATTAATACTTATAGCTTAATAGTTTAATAAATAGAATATATAAGAAAATACTAAAGAAAGTAACCTTCTTGAAAGAAATAGAAGAAAATATCTTAAATTCTATAATAGGCCTGGATAGCTATGGGGCTATTAGGCTATATAGATGTTTATGTGGCTACTAGCCGTATGGAGGGCTGTAGCCCTCTATAGCCACGTACTTAACTGTAGTATAGCTAGCTAGTTATAGTAGCAACTCCAGCTAGTTTTACCGTTCGATTTACCCTCTTTATATAGCCGTTTTAAGGGCTATTACAGCTATCTTTCTCAAGGTTTCTTTTGGTTTTAGTTATTCTTATCTACTCTATTTTAATACTAGAATTGTTATTAATAGTTAAGCAAAATAAGAAAATACCTTTTATAATATCTAATTATAGATTATAGTTACTTTTCAAATTGAAATTGAAAATCATCAGTCTAAACTTAACAATAAGATAGGTAAATATTACTGTACAATTACTTAAAATATAAACCAAGTTAAAATATGCTAAAGTATTAGTACGAATATTAGAACAATTATTATTGAATATTTTAACCTTGCAAAACTTGATATATAACTAGAATATTAGTAATAACTAAAATATATCATTATATTTAGAATACATATATAGAATCTATATTATAAATATATACTACTAATAAATATATAGAAATAACTATCAAGGATATTCATATATAAGAGGAAAAAGAAACTGATAAATAAAACAAGATTAAGTAGATTATTTCTACTACTTAACAATTAGATACTAAATAAATTTAGAAAATAGAAACTAATTTCTTTTACTAGAAACAATGAAAGAACAATGAAATATATAGTGAATCATAATAGGCTTATTATAATAAATCATTTCTCTTACTTAAATACTTGATACAATATTTTAAGAAACTATTCATTCTATTGATCTATAATGATATACTATTTAGAATAGTTCATAAACTATCAAACTATCTCTAATAGCTTTACTACTAGAAAGTTAAATAAGAATAAGTATAGTACTATATCTATCATATAGTTATACTAGTTTATATTAAGCTTAATAATCTATTTATACCCATTTGAATACTCTATTCTAGTATAAATGGATTATATCTTTCAATAACTTATATTCAGACTATATACTATATTATTCATTTATTATAGATACATATAAGCTTTAGTATATTACTAGGTATCTTCTAATTATAGAGATCACTTACTTAGTATTAGATCAAGCTACCTACTAGATAGAGGGGGCTAAATATATAAGACTTCATAAAATCAAAAGAATTAATTAAATTAATTAGAAAAAGAAGAGAATATATACAACTAAGAGATATTATATATTATTAAAATTACTTAAATTACTTAAATTAGAAACAAAACAAAATATTAAATATCAAAAGGTATATAAAGTTCATTAATAAGACTATTATTAAAGGTAGCTAATAGATTTAAGCAATAGGAATAAATAGAATACTAAGTCTAATTAATAGTATAAGAACATTATACTACTAAAATGTAATTAAGAAACAATAATTAGATTAAAGGCTTTAGTTAGAAAGCTTTAATGATACTGTGATATGTCTCTATTTGCTATAAAGATATAATATTATATATTATTGAATTACTTTCACTCTGTACCTAAGAAACTATCTTAACTCTTCATCTTATATATGAATCGATCTATAGGTTTTACCTAATAACAGTATTCATACTAATACTAACTTATAACTAGTTCAAAAAAACAATATAATAACCTATTATTACATATAATTATACCCCTACGTTTAATACTTAACCCTATAGTAATAAAAGACCTAATAATACTAATCTATAGAGGGAAAGCTTTGTTAAGTCTAAGACTTAATTTATATAGCTAAGGGTTACTATTAAAGTTATAGGGTTCAAAACGGTCTTAGACATCTTAAAGGTGAATTAAAATAAAATACTTATAAGAATTTTGTATTTTATAATTTATTATTCCTTTATATCTTTTATAGTAGAAGTAAGATTTACTTCGAATCTATATAGCTATTTATAATTAAAGAGGTATATTATAAGTATAGAAGTATTTACTTATAATATGTATAATTAAAATTATTAATTAATGAAATTAAATCTTAATAAACCTGTTTGAAAAGCTCTAGTTAATAAGTAGCTGAAAGATATTTAAGAAAAGCTTTATAGCTATCTAATAAACTACTAGACTAAGTTTATAGTTTTAGAAACTATAGAGTTTTATATATTTAGCCTCCCGCCTAGTAGGTAGCTATTAGAGCGCGCTAGTAGCCCGTAGCTGGGCTACTACTTAGTTATATATAAAAAGGGGTATTTAGGCTATAATAGCTAGGATCTGAGTTAGAAGAATTAGATTTAAATATATTAATAACCCTATACCTATATTTACCTCCTATATAGATCTATTACTTAGATATTAATATATATTCCTAATATATTTGAATTTCTATTTATCCTTAGGGGTTCTAACTAGTAGGTTATATAGGAAATATTAGTATTATAATAATAATAGTTTCAGGCTTTAGTATATATAGTATTAATAAGATTATTATAAGAGAGGTATTAGTATAGTAGATAATAAGATTTCAATATATATAGTAATAATAAGACTACTATAAAAAACTATTTTTTAAAACTATTATAAGAAATAACTATAGTAGTACTAAGGTAGTATTAGTATAAGAGATATTTAGACTTTAATATATATAATATTTAGATAGTTATAGTAATAAGGCTATTATAAGAGAAGCCTTAGTATAATACTAAAGTAATAGAAGTAAAAATTCTAATATATATAGTATTACTAAGACTACTAAGAGAAGTTATAATATTAAAGTTATTATAAGAAAAGAATACTAGAAGGATATTAATATAGTAGAAGTAAAGATTTCAATATATATAGTATTAATAGTATTATTATAATAAAGGCTTTAGAAAGGTATTAATATCTATAAATATAGAGATTTTAATATATATAGTATTACTAAAACTATATAAAGCTATAGTAAGGCTACTATAAGAAAAATATATTAGAAAGATATTAGTATAATATTAGTATAATATTAGTATAATAGAAGTAGAGATTTTAATATAAGTAATATTTATTTAGCTATAGTAAAGTTATAATAAGAGAGAAGCTACTAATATTAAGGCTATTGAGAGACTAAGAGCTTATAGGAGGGGTATTAGTATATATAGATATAGAGATTTCAATATATAACTATTATAAGGCTACTACTAGAGGCTATAGCCTTAAGGTTATTGTAAAAAGTTATATTAATAGGAAGTAATAGCTATAAGAAGGGTTTATAATAAGAAGTTAGCGGCATATGAGAAGTTATATTAATAAGAAGCTATAGTAATAAGAGGTTTTAATAATAAGAAGTTAGTAGTATATTAGAAGCTATATTAATAAGAAGTTATATTAATAAGAAGTTATAGTTATAAGAAGGATTTATAATAAGAAGCTAGTAGTATATAAGAAGTAATATTAATAAGAGTAGTAAATAAGAAACTATAGTAATCAGAAGCTAGTAATATATAAGAAGCTTAAAAGACTCTATAAATAGTAGTATATAAAAAAGCTATAGTAATAATAGTAATAGTAGTAATAATATATATTTCAAATTAGTAAGAAGATTACTAGAAGAATATTAAAATAGTATAATTTCAAATTATAAAGAACATTACTAGATAATATATAAGAAGCTAGTAATATATAAAAAACTTTAAGAAATTCTATGAATAGTATTATTCTTCTTATTATAGGAATAGAGGTTTAATAAGAATACTAAGGGTTTAATTAGAATATAAGGAGTAATAGAAGGCTAGTAGGAGGGCTAGGATATATACTATTAGAGAAGATTTTAAGATCTAGGAATAACTTTATTTAAATTATAAGATTATAAAGATATAATCTATAATAGGGGGGAATATATTAAGGCGTATTAGTAGCCTTTAGCTAGACTACTACTTAGTTATATATAAAAAAAAGTATTTAGGCTATAATAGTTAAAATCTTAATTAGAAGAGTTAGATTCAAATATATTAATAACCCTATATTTATATTTATCTTTTATATAGATCTATTACTTAGATATTAATATATATTTTTAATATATATATTAGGAGTATAAATTAGTATCTAAGTGATAGATTTATATAGAAGGTAAATATAAATATAGGGTTATTAATATATTTAAATCTAATTCTTCTAACTAGGATTCTAATTATTATAGCCTAAATACTTTTTTTTATATATAACTAAGTAGTAGTCTAGCTAAAGGCTACTAATACGCCTTAATATATTCCCCCCTCTTATAGACTAAATTTTTATAGTCTTATGGCTTAAATAAAGTTATTTTTAAATCTTAAAGTTTTTTCTAATAATATATATTTTAGCTTTTCTACTAGTTTTCTACTACTTCTTATATTCTAATTAGACTTTTAGTATTCTTATTAAACTTCTACTTCTATAATAAGAAGAATAATACTATTTATAGAGTTTCTTAAAGTTTCTTATATATTACTAGCTTTTTATATATTATTTAGTAATCTTCTTTATAGTTTGAAGTTATACCGCCTTAGTATTCTTCTAGTAATTTTCTTACTAATTTAAAATATATATTATTACTACTATTATTACTATTTTTATAGTTTTTTTATATATTACTATTTATAGAGTTTCTTAAGTATTTTATATATTATTAGTTTCTTATTACTATAGCTTTTTATTTACCATTTTTATTAATATTACTTCTTATATATTACTAGTTTTTTATTATAAATCCTTCTTATAGTTATAACTTCCTATTGATATAACTTCTTATTAATATAGTGTTTAGTATATTACTAACTTCTTATTATTAGAACTTCTTATTACTATAGCTTCTTATTAATATAACTTCTTATATACTACTAGCTCAATATGACAGACCCCTCTTATAGCTATAACTTCTTATTAATATAACTTCTTATTACTATTATTATATTGATATTATTACTACTGCCTATACTATTCCTATAGTTATACTGCTACCCCTCTAGTAATCCCCTTACTAACTTAAAGCTATACCTTATACTATTACTATTACTACTACTTTATTAGTAGCTTTTTAGTATGCCTCCGTCGAGACTTCTAAGTTTTTTTATAAAAATTATAAGGTCTGCAGTTTCTCTATAGCTCTATTAGTAGTATTAACTACCGTACTTTTAACTACTATAATTTCCCCCTCTAGGAAGTTATACTTTTATAGTCTTAGTCTTAAAGCCCAAGTAGTCACAAAGCCTACTTAATTCAGAATTAGTATCCCGCTATTAGGCTTTAGTTTACTATATCTTAAAACTCTTTAGCCTAAAGGACTAAAGAGATTTAGGCTATAATTAGGCCTAGAATACTAGCCTCTAGCTGACTCCTTAGTCTTTTATATTCTTATAGTAATACTTTTATAGCCTAAGTAGAAGGCTCCTTCTACTACTACTAGGGTAAGTAGGGCTTCTTTATACTCCTTAGTATTACTAATTGCTAGTAATATCACTAGAAGTACCCCTAGTGTTTTTGTAATAACTTTGTACTATTATGACTATATAGCTATATAATATATATTTCTAAATATTCTTCTTAATAATAGCTGCCCGTAGTAGCTACTTGAAGTATTTATATAAAAACTTTCGAAACTCTTAAAAATATCTACTTACTTAGTCCCCCTTAATATATATCTCTTATACTACTCTTGAGGCTATAGCCTCTTATAGTAGCCTTATTAATACTACTTATATTCGCCGCACATATGCCTCTTTTATAGTAACCTTATTGAGGTAGCTACGTGGGTACTATATATGTCGAAATCTTATTATCTGCCGTATTTATCAATACTATATATCTTGAAATCTCTATACTACTATATTAGTATTATACTAGCGTTTTTTTTATAATAGCCTTATTAATAGTATGTAGGTACTATATATACCGAACTCTTATTATCTATTATATAGTATCCTTCTCGTGATGACTTTAAAGCTATAGCTTCTAGTAGTAACCTTATAATAATTATATATTAAAATCTCTATATCTATATATACTAGTATTCTTCCTATAGGTTTTTAGTCTCTTGATAGCTTTGATATTAGTAGCCTCTCTTTTATTATAACTTTATTATAGCTAGATAGATATTACTTATATTAGAATCTCTACTTCTATTATACTAGTATTATATTAGTATCTTTTTAATATACTTCTTTTATAGTAGCCTTACTATAGCTTTATATAGTTTTAGTAATACTATATATATTAAAATCTCTATATCTATATATATTAATACCTTTCTAAAACTTCTATTATAATAACTTTATTAATACTATATATATTAAAATCTTTACTTCTACCATATTAATATCCTTCTAGTACTTTCTTCTTATAATAACTTTAATACTATAGCTTTTTTTAGTAGCCTTAGTAATACTATATATATTAGAACTTTTACTTCTACTACCTTAGTATTATATTAGAACTTCTCTTATAATAGCCTTATTACTATAGCTACCTAAGTATTATATATATTAAAATCTAGATATCTCCTATACTAATACTACTTTAGTATTATTATAATTATTTCTTATAATAATCTTAAAAAATAGCCTTTTATACCAATCTTATTATTACTATATATATTGAAATCTTATTATCTATTACATTAATACTTCTCTTATAATAATTTTATTAATACTATATATACTAAAGCTTGAAATTATTATTATTATAATACTAATACTTCCTATATAACTTACTAATTAGAACTCCTAAAGATAAATAGAAATTTAAATATATTAAAAATATATATTAATATTTAAATAATAGATCTATATAAGGGGTAAATATAAGTATAGGATTATTAATATATTTGAATCTAATTCTTCTAACTAGAATCCTAGCTATTATAACCTAAATACCCTTCTTTATATATAGCTAAGTAGTAGCCTAACTGGGGGCTACTAGCGCGTCCTAATAGTAGCTTTATATAATACTTAGTAAATGTTTTAGAGACTATATATTAATTAATTAATTAATCCTCTAATATTAATACTATAAGAAGAAGTATAGTACTAAGTCTGTTATATAGTTATACTAGTTTATATAAACCTGAACTAGTCTATTTATGTATATATATAAATATTTCATTCTACTTTGAATAGATTATACGTTTTAATAATCTATATTTAGACTATATATTATACTATATTATTTATTATAATCATAACTTTACTAATATTTAATTAACTTCTAAGTTACTCTTAATTAATAACTATGAAGAGAATTCTTTTTAATCTATTATATTAGTTCTTCATAAACTATTGAAAAATAGTATACTTAGTTATTAGTAGATTTAATATAATAATACAACTATCTAATAGCTTTAATGTGACCTATTAGTATACTATATTATATCTCTTTATAACTAGTTAGAATATTTAGAAATACTTTAGTCTAAATACTAAATTATATTTTGATATCTTAGAAATAATAGATCTATCTAAACTTGATAAATAGTTTATCTAAGAGAGTACTACTCAATAAGGACTTAAGATGTTAAACCTTCTACTCTCAATATAAAATGTATTTCTAATTATTATATAATAGATCTGAAGTTTGAAGTAGTTTAAGGATTTAATTATAAAAGGTAAAGAAGTATTATAATTCAATTTCAATATAGATTCATATAACGATTAATATTAGCTTTTAAATAACTATTTAAATAGGAGTCTTTTATAAAACTGATATCTCTTTTATATTCTTATAAAATTCTAAAACATTCATATGTTTCAAATAATTTAACTATATTATAATAAGTTAGAATGAAATATAAGAGACTTCTGATGAAAGCTAATTTAAATATCCCTAGTCGAATAGAATATAATAAGTAGTATACTATCTATTTCTAAATAGTTATATCTAAGGTTCCTAATATCTAAAGAATTATGGTTGATGAGGAAAGATTTTGAATACTGAATTAATATATTTCACCTGATTAGACTAAACTTCAATATTGGAATATTATTGAGAAAGGATCCTTAAATCTTAGAACCTAATAATCTAAGTGAATATAGAGAAGTATTCTTTATTTAAGCTTATATTAATATAGATTTAATGAAAGATTATAGTAACAAGTTATTTATTTTATTTATTCTTATATGAGGATTTAATAATATATTTTATGTTAAGCTGAAGTATTTATATGACTTTAAAGGTTACCTATATCTTCTAAAAAAACTATGAATATACTAGGTATATCATTATAAACGAATATATTAAGTTTCTTTATGTTTATATAATAGTTATTATTTCAAATAGTACTATAAATAGAGTACGCAATTTAGACCTATATATTTTCTACTAGAGGTTAGTAAAAAAGGGATACTTAAATTCTAAGAAATATATTAATCAAATTTAAGAAGTTTCTTCAGATAGTTTTATTAGAGTTTTAGTTATTTAGCTATTACTCATATTTATCTTAATAACCCATTTTAGGTATTCAAGAACTTAAGTATTCTCCTTTACTCTCATAACCCTATGTTTTCTATTGATTATAGAAAGTTAATTATTAGAGTTAAAGTTATATTATTCTAATCATTTATATTCTAAATTAATTAAACTATAATATTAGAATATTTAGCAAATAGACTATCTAGTAGCCCGAGCGTAACGGAGCCGAAAGCTCTATATAATGTGAAGTTAACTTTTCTAAAAATAAACTCTATTTAGATATTAATATTATAAAGTTCCCTACTTCCTATAGAACCCGAACTTCTTATTATTATTACTATTTATATTAATATTAGTACTATTTTTAGATATCATTCTGAATGACTTATTCTTTAATAATTAAGAGTTATTAATTCCTTTTAAATTCTTACTAATTACTTATTATTAGTTTAATAGGTTATAAGCCTAGCTTTATATTAACTTCTCTCTTTATATTATATCTCTATCTATAATTCTCATCAATATTAACATCTATATTTCTATTAATATTTATTCAAATTATACTAGAGATTATACTAACTAATTCTAAATTTCTCTATACCTATCTATTTATATAAAATGTCTTTTAACTATTTCTATAAAGCTTTATAGCTTATTCTTTTTATACTTATTTTAACTAACTAATTAACCTTTCTTATTAATTAATTAGTTTAATACTAGATTAGTCTATAAAGAGATTATACTAGTTAGAATAACAGGCTTATTATTAGGCTAGTAAAAGAGATAGTTAAATAGTAGAAGCTGAAAATTTCTTATATTTTAAATCTACTAAGACTTTTTATAAACTAGCTTTTAAATCTATTAAGACTTTTTATAAATTAGTTCTTAGGTCTATTAAGACTTTTATAAATTAGAATCTTAAGTCTATTAGAACTTTTATAAATTAGAATTTTAAGTTATTTCTAATTTATATAAAAGAGTATTTCTTATAAGATTTAAACTCTAGATTACTATAAGTTATAGGAGTATTAATTTATTATTTAATTATTAAGTTATTCTATTATTAATTTTCTAGTTAATAATAGTTTACTAGACTTGGATCTTAAGTATTTTAATTCTACTTTAAGATTTTAATTAATTCTTTACTAAATAACTATTTTACTTTCTTAAGTTATTATTTAAGAATATAAGTAATTCTAAGTTATACGTTATTCTTAGATTAAAAAAGATTTAGAATTATAGTATTTAATCTATCTATATAAAAGCTTTACTTACTAGTAAAGATATTTTTATAGATTTAACTAAACCTATCTCTATAAATAATACTAATAAGTATAATAAAGCTTTTAATTATATATAGTTAAATTATAAGAATAGTCTTTTAAGAGTTATTAAAAATAATATTAATACTTCTAATATATCTAGTTATTTTGAAAGACTCTATAAACTAACTAACTTTTCTAATAACCTTTTCTTTATAAAGAACTCTTTAATATTATTCTTAGTAACTTTAAATCTATAGAAGAATATCTAAATAAAATAAAAGAATTTATTAATAATCTTTCTTATAATAAATTTAAACTATCTAATTAAATTATTATTTCTTATATTTTAAATAATCTAGATGAAAATTATAAAAGTTTTATTATTTTAGTTATTTAAAGTTTTAGATCTAATAAGGATTCTTATAAGTTAGATTCTTTATTCTCTAATATATTAAATAAATTTAGAAAGAAAACTAAGATTTTTCAATTAATTTTATAATTAAGAAGAATTTCAAAAATAAAGTTATTAAGTAGTCTTCTCTTAAAGTTATTAAAAAGCCCTAGAAGAAACAGAAAGGTTTCTTTTATAATTATTATAAAAAGACTAATTATACTAAGGAAAACTATTTTAATCTTTATTTTAAAAAGACTCCTATTTAAATAAAATCTAAAGTTAATAAGAATCCTCCTAAGTCTTCTAAGAAGAAAGAAAATAAAAAAGATAAGAACTTAGAATTAGTTAATATTATTTTAATTTAAGAAGGAATAATTAAAAAACTCTCTAGTAATATAACTAAAGATCTTATATAACTTAATTCTAATACTGAAAAAGCTAAAGAAGAAGAAGAAGATAAAGAAAAAAATATCAAATTAAAAATATAATTCTAATTCAACTTTCTCTTAAAAAGACTTTTACTAAAAGAATCCTAGATATTTTAATTTCTAAGAAGATTTAGTAAGTTAAGAATTCTATTAAATAGATTAAAACTATTTTATTCTTTATTAATATTAGAATTACTATTTATATAGTTAAGAATTATAGTCTTTTAGTTAATAAAACTAAAATTCTTTTATTTATTAAATAGGAAAATACTAAAGAAATTATTTTAACTATAAAAAGTAATTTGAAAATTATTTTAAATAATATTAAATATCTTTTGCATAATATTTATTATATATTATAACTAGATATTAACCTATTCAATTAATCTAAATTTAACTCAATAGGAATATTATCTATTTTCTTTAATAAACTTATATTATATAATAATAAATAGGATAAGTCCTTACTTATAGAAATTAAAGTTAATAATTTCTATAGGTTTAGAGTCCCTATTCAATTAAAGTAAATAGTTCTTTATATTAATATTACTAATATTAATAATTTAAAACTATAATATAATAAAATAGGCTATATTAATAATATTATCAAGTAAATTAAGAATATAATAAATAGTATTAATTATAAATATTCAAAAGGTAATAAACTATCTATTTGTAAAGTTTATCTTAAAAATAAGTTTACTAATAAAGTTAATAGAAGTTCAAATACTTTTAAGAAGTTTAAATATCTTAATTTTATTAGTTTAGACTTATATAGACCTATTTCACTAGAAACTTATAGTTACTATAAATACTTTATCTTATTTATAGATAAATATAATAGATTTATCTAGGGAAAGCTGTTAAGAAGTAAAACCTCTGAAGAAATTACTTTAACTTTTGAAAAGTTTATGAATATAACTAATAATAATAATAATAATAATAAGAAAATTAAAAAAGTCAATATAGATAATAGCTTTAAGTTCTCTCATAATAGAATAAAAATCATTTATCTTAATAATAGTATTATTCATAATTGGAGATTACTTTATACTTATAAGCTTAATAGTTTAATTGAAAAAGCTATAAGAACTATAGTCAATAAAGCTAAAACCCTTCTCTATAATTCTAGTTTACTTTTATATCTTTAGGGGTTAACTATTTTAGCTTCTATTTATATTTATAATAAAACGCTTTATTTTTCTATTAAGTTTAAAACTCTATATAAGTTGAAGAATAAGAAGAAACTTTTTATTAGTAATATAAAGGTATAGAATAATATCTATTACTATAAGGTTAAAAATAAATACTTTAAGAAGTTTAATCTAAAAGCAAAAAGAAAGTATTATAATTACCTATAGCTATAATACTTATTGAGTTTGGGATTTTCAAGCCTATAATACTATTTAGTCTAAAGATATACATATTCTTAAAAACTAATTTAATTGTTAATAAAAAGAAGAATTATCTATTTTTAATAATATTATAACTACTAAGTCTAGTTAATTTAGCAAAGAGAATGAGTCTAACTAACTTAATTCTAATATATTCTTTTAGAATCTAGTTATTATTAACTTTAGTAGAATTTATAATTCTACTAAAGATACTATTTATTTTCTTCTTTTTAATAAAGTTAAGAATAGCAATAGTAACTTAGATCTTTCTCTTAATAAAAAACTAAGTAGTTCTTTTATAACTTATCTTAATAGAATTATAGATAGTAATAGGAATTTTAATAAAAAGTCTACTATATCTAATAAGATTCCTTCTTTAAGTCTAGAAGTTAAAAAAGACTATAAATAATATCTATATAAAGAGAGTATACTCCTTATAGTTAAAAACTATCTTTTTTTAATTCTTTATACTAATTATAATTAATATAATTATAATAATAACTTATTTATTAGTAAATATAGTAATTTTCATACTACTAAGTATATATTATTAGTTAATATTTTAGATAAACTAACTATTTCTTTAAAAATTACAAGTTTTTAGTTTGATAATAATTAGATTTAGATTATAAATAAAGAAGTTAAATCTATTGAATCTATAGAAGTTTGAACTATCATACTACTACTTAATATTTCTTTTATTAAAAAGAATAATATTAATATATTAGGGGGTAGATAGATTTATAAAATAAAACCTAATAATTAGAATCTTAGTAATCCTATATATAAGGCTAGATAGGTTACTTAAGGTTTTAACCAATACTTTGGTATTAATTATTTAGAAATTTTTAATACTACTTATAAGCCTGAAAGTTATAGATATATATTAATTATATCTATTTATTATAGCTAGACTTTAATTGAGTATGATGTTATTACTATACTTATTTATATAAAAGTTGATAAAAAGAGATATATCAAATTACCTACTAGTTATATCTATAATAAAAGTTCTAAAAGTTTGGTTTATAGTACTAACTATAAGAATTAGCTTTTTATTTATTTATTAAATAAGGCTTTATATAGGTTAAAATAGAGCTTTAGGCTTTGGTATTTATATTTTAAATCTATTTTATATAAGATTGGTTTTAAAATATCTCTTTATGATGAAGGAATATTTATACTTAATATTACTCTTAATAAAAGTAAATATTTAGCTATTTTAGTATATTATATTGATGATATGCTATTAGGAGCTAATAATTCTACTACTTTAGAGTATATTAATAGTAGTCTTAAAAAGAATATGAAAACTAAAGATCTAGGAGAATTTAACATTTTTTTAGGTGATAATTTAATTATTAACTATAAGAATAAAAATATAGAAATAAATTAGTTTAAATATATTGATAAAATTCTTATTAAGTTTAATAAAAAGGATATCTATAGTTTTAATATTCTAATAGATAATAAAGTTAAATGTTTTTATTAATAAGGATAATACTACTAAAGAAGAAATATTAGAATATTAAAAAGAAGTAGGAGTTTTATTATATTTTGTCTTAGAAATCAGGCTAGATATTACTCTCGCTATTACTATTTAATTTTAACTTTCTTTAAATCTTTCTAAAGAATATTTTATTACTCTTAATAAGATAAAGGGTTATTTAAAAAAGAATTCTAATTATAGGTTAATTTATAATTATAATAATATTAATCTTTTTAATTTATTTAGGTTTATAGATTTAGATTAGGCTAGAGATATTAATAAAAGAAAATCTATTTCAGCTTATATATTTTGCCTAGACTTTTATAATATTATAAGTTATAGTTTAGCTAAGTAAAAAATAGTAGTTTTATCTATTTATAAAGTTAAGTATATAGTTCTAGTAGATATTACTAAAGAAGCTATTTATTTATATAATGACTATAGTTTTATTAATAAAACTTTAGGATTTAGAGTTATTAATAAGTTAATTATCTTTATAGATAATTAATTAGTTAAAAGGCTTGCTGAAGATACTGAATTCTATAAAAAAGCTAAGTATATTAATATTTATTATTATTATATTAGAGATTTTATTTGAGATAATTAGATTAATCTCTATTATATTAATATGAATAATAATATAGCTTATCTTTTGATAAAACTTTTAGGTTGAGTTAAATTTAATAATATTATTAAGAGGATTTTATAGAATAATTTTAATATTTAGCCTTCTTATAAAGGGAATAGTCTTAATAGTCTATTTTCTGAGGATTAATCTTTTCCTTTAACCCTTTATTGGTTTTAGGTTTTTCTGACTTTTCCTGATTTCTTTTACTTTATTTTGAAGTCTTTTTCTTTAAACCTTTTCTAGGTTTTAGGTTTTTCTGACTTTTCCTGATTTCTTTTACTTTATTTTGAAGTCTTTTCCTTCAAACCTTTTCTAGGTTTTAGGTTTTTTAGACTTTAATCTTTTAAAGATCTTTTTCTCTATTTTTCCTATATAGGTTTTAGAGTTCTTACTGCTATTTAAGCTATAAAAGATTTGTTAATCTTATATATTTTAAGGGGGGATATTAGAGTCCTAGCTATTTAGCTATTACTTATATTTATCCTAATAACCTATTTTAGGTGTTTAAGGATTTGAGTATTCTCTTTTACTCTTATAACCCTATGCTTTCTATTTATTATAGAAAATTAATCATTAGAGTTAAGGTTATACCGTAAGGTTAACTTTTCTGAAAATAAACTCTATTTAGATATTAATACTGCGAAGTTCCCTACTTCCTATAAAACCCGAACTTCCTATCATTATCACCATTTATATTAATATTAGTACTATTTTCAGATATCATTCTGAATGACTTATTCTTTAATGATTGAGAGTTGTTAATTCCCCTTGACCTTTTACTAGTTACCTATTACTAGTTCAACAATTTTGAATGTTGAAATAACTTCTTTAGATAGTAAATCTAATAATAATAATAACTATTAGTCTAATTTGATATCTATAAGTATCGATTCTTTTCTTTTCAAAAAGTTAATTATAATCTCCTTCAATCTTTCTTTCACTATTTAAAAGTTTTACTTACTATTAATAGATGTAGTTTTTAATAGCTTTAGAGTACTTTATATCATCAATTCAGTAGGTCTCTTTAAATGGAGATCTTTCACGTTAAATAAAAGAATAAATACTATTTAATATAATTTAACTAATTTGCCTATACTTAAAGTAAGTAAATAAATAACGAAAAATACTCTTAATAGTCTAAAGAGCAAGAGTATATTAGATTTAATATTAAGTATTATTATTTATACTAAAGATTTCAATACTATTATTATTTTAAAGGTTCTATTTCTCAATAAGAATGAAATCTGATATATAAATCTCAATTATATCTTTAGATTGTATTTAATTAATAATCTACTATTATAAGATAGTTATTTGGAAAGTATAGCTCTATATTCTTTAAATATAAGTTGGTTTTTAACTATCTTATAATCTAATCAAATAGTTTAGATATTATCTTAGAAGTTCTAAATGTACTATTCTCTTAACTTTATCTGAGAATAGTGCTCTTAAATATATAATTTAATAATACTTATATATATATGATTTTCAAATAGGACATTCTACATAGAATACTCTTAAGTATTTAACTTTTTAATTTAAAGAGTAAGTATTAGAAATCTAAAAACAATATATTAGTCTTATTATACTAACGTTTATCGTTCATAAGGTTCTGCTAGATACATTTTAAAATTATATTTAATTAACCTATTTTACTAAAATACCTAAGATGTGTTTAACTTTCTTAAAGCTAATATAGATAACCTTTAAGTATTTATTGTTCAGGATAAATCTTCAGATTTCCTCTTTATACTTATGTTATTTGATAAAACTTCTCATTCAATCTTTTAAATATTGATAATACCTAAGGATAAAATAAGGTAATAGAGAAATGTTTCAATATATAAGATTTCATAAAGTATTAAAGAAACTATAGAAGTAATTAATAGAAGAATTGATTATGAAATATAAATAGTACAGTAAGGAATGAATCTTAAGCTACTTCTTTCTTATACTAAAGAATTAGTAAGAACAAATAAGTATCTTAGAAAAGAATTAATTAATAAAGAAAAGTAAATATAAAAACCTATAGATCTATTATTTAAACTCTAAGTAGAATGAATTTAAATAGTAGTTATATCATATAATATATCCCTAAGAATTTAAAACAACTAGGAATTATGATATAAACTTAAAACAACCTGATATAAATAGTATTTCTATTGATAAGTACTAAGATGAACCTTAAGTTTCTATTAGAATTTATAATATTACTAGGGATGGATATATATGAGTAACTATGAAGTATGTTTATTTAAGGAAATACTATAAATAAAGTATTTTTGGAAAATTATTTAAAATGAGATGAAAACGATATATTAAATATTTAATACGTTATATCTTAAATACTTATGATTTCTATGACGTCTACATTTTCACTCTCTCAAGAATGATTATTACTTCAAGTACTAAATATATTAATGTAGGATTTTACCTAAGATAGAATTTATACAAATCACTTATAAAAGAAAGTATAAACCCACTAATTAAATTAATCACTAAAGAAGAAGAAGATCTTACCTTTAGAGGATTTACAAAGTTTAAAATAATAATAATATTTAATAGAGGGATTTGTTTCTACTATTTATTCTATTAGTATTACAAATAGCTTAAGATATTAAAATCAATTTAAAATTGGTTTTAAAAATTGATCAAAAGATTTGTTTATATTGATTTAATGTTTAAATTATTAGAATTAGTTGAAACTTCTAATTAGTCTCAATTAGATGAAGTAATTCTTAATAGAAATGAAGATTTAAGAAGTATATTAACAACTAGAAAACTAGATAGTATATTTGAAATTAGAAATCTAACTAATTAAGAAGAAATACTTATTTTAAATAAATGTAGAAGGAAATACCTTGAGATTCCTACTTAACTAACTTAGAAAAAGTTGAACTATACCTTTAGATTTTATTTAATTAACATAATGTCTTTAGTTATTGCAAAACTAGGCTAGTAATATAAGAATAAATAATGAAAGTAATTGTAGCTAGATATTAGTATTCATAACTATATAATACTTTTAAAAGAATATAATAATAGTATTTTATATCTAATAGAATATAAATAAGATAAGTTTACTAATACTTACTTATCTAATGAGTATTTAAGTTTTAATTAAAATAGATTTAACTTTTCAACAATATTTCTTACTAGTTATCTATATTATTCAAAAGAAATAATCTTTCTACTAAAATTGAAATATATATTAATTAACTAATTATACCATTAGAAACTTGGAAAGAAATTATGAATCTATTAAAACTACTAAAAAAGCTTTTTATTAAAATAATATGGAAGTCTTTAGCTTTATATAGAGAATATTTAGCTCCCAGCTAAGACCTATACTCTAATCTACTCTATACTAATAGCTATAGCTATCGTTACTTTAAGTCTTTAAATTATAATACGGTTATACCGATATTATATAATAGTATGATATATTTAACTTTAGGTTTTACTTTCTCTACTATTAGCTAATAATAACTTCTATAATCAACTTTAATATATATATTTTTTCGGGTATCTAATAGACTACTTCTCAGATGCATTGAAAGTATTTAGAATTATCTTTCAATACTTTACTCTTAGGTATTAGATTCTTTTTATTCTTTTAAATTTGTTTTTTTAGCTATACTAATAGCTCTATCTTCTCATAATATATTAAAGTTAAGTATAACTATAATTATATTAAGGGGATTAAAGAGGGTAGTAAAGTTATTTTTATATAAAGCTAGCTCTTTTAGGCTTTTATAAAAGTAGTTGTAGTTTTTATAGTTATTGATAACTTTTATATAGTTAATATTAATGTTAAGATTATAAGGGTTTAATATAAAAATAGATAGTAGCTAGAGGTCTTATTATTATTATTATTATAATTATTATTAGCAGTGATAGTAGTATTATTATAAGTAAGAATACTATTATTAATAGCTATTAACTTATACTTTTAAAGACGGTTAGCTAGTTTTAATCTATTGCTCTCTTCTATATCTATAGCTAGTATTATGAAAATATATTATTAGTGTTCTAATGTGAGTTAATATTGTAAGTATTATTACGGTGAGTTTAATACTTCGAAGTTACTATTAGTATATTAAGCTATAACCTTCTATATAGATTATTATAAGGTTTAAACTAGTTTCTAAGTTAGAGTCAAGTCTAATCTAGTAGCTATACTACGAAGCTTCTTTAATTATACTTACTTATAGAGATATATATAGGCTATAGTATACAACTAGGTATTTCCCTATAATAGAGATTATTTACTAGGTATTATATAAGGCTACTTATTTAGCAGGGGGCTAAATATATAAAACTCTATTAAAGCAATAAGAACTAAGATTAAAAAGTTGTAAGAGAAGAATACTTAGTAATAAATAGATGATGCAAATACTAAATTAATCTTTTTTAAATAAGTTTCTACTTATAAGATAGATATAAAGAACTATTCAGAATAAGATAAAATAAAGATTTATATATAAAGGGATATATAACTAATTTATCTACTATAAATGATATATATACTAATACCAACTATTTAAACGTTTCAAAACACTATAATAATTATAATATAAATAAACTAGAAGGTTCTATAGTTAATATTATTAGTATATTTCTAACTATGATAAGAAATTCTAAAGTCTTTCTAATATTAGTTCAACTATTAGATAGATTTGAAATTAAAAGAAGATAAATAGAACTGAAGTAAAGTTTATATAAACTTTAAAATATGCTTTTTCTTCAATATAAATGTTTTTATACTATATTGAAATTATTAAACTTATTATTATATTTAGAACAGTTTTATGTATTTATTAATAAGAATTCAAATATCTATTCTTTATTCCATATGAACAATATTCTTCTCTTATACTATAAGATAGCTAGAAATAGTATTATGAAGATTATTATAAATATAAAATAAACCTTTAAATTTGAAGAGTCCCGCTTAATATAGTAGTTTAATATCTAGCTAGCCTTTACTATTTTACGGCAAAAGGAGTAGGTTCGAATCCTATAGCAAGCAACTACAGCTAGTATTCCTACTAGTTATATAAAAACTAAATGTAGTAGCTACTACTAGCCGTGAGCTCTTACTAATAGCTATGAACAGCTAGTAACTATTAGATTTATTCTAATTCATAAAAGACTTCTATTTCTATTATTCTAATAGAAGTAATAAGAAGTTCTATAGTATTTCTATATATATAAGTCGTATAAGCATTGCTTTATAAATATATACTTACTTTACTTTTTTACTCCTAGTAGTTCTTAAGTAAATAAGGTAAATATATCGAAGTGTATTCTTTTATAGAATATTAGAAGTAGTTCAAGCTATATATACTATAGTTATAATACCCTATATACTATAGCTATAGTAGTTAATATACTATAATTATACTATATTATATACTACGCTTTAGCCTATATATTATAATTAGAATATATTATATATTATAGCTATAGTAACCTATATACTATACTAAGGTATATATATTATAATTATAGTATTTTATATACTATAGCTATAGTAGCTTATATACTATAATTATAACTAAAACTCTAAAAATATAAATATAATTCTAGTAGTATAACTAAAATTCTGAAAATAACTTTCTATTCAAAAGCCTTAATATCTCTTTAAGTAATAATTAGAAATAGTGAATTATATATAAAAGTATAGCTAAAGATTTTAATTAGGAAAAGCTTAGATATATAGGTAGGATCTATATTACTATATAGACTATTACTTAAAAAATCTAAATTATAATCCTCTAACTAAAAACTCTTTTTAATATTTTAATAACTATAGCTAGCTAGTTATTAGACATACTATAAAGCCCTATTAATATATCCTTATAACTATCCCCCCCTCTGAAAGTTAGAATCCCTAAAGTTATAATTATATACTTTCTTATATCTATCGCCAGACTAAATATCATTACTAACTATTTATTATATAAAATACTCCTTTAACTTTAATAATTATTTAACTATAATACTATTATTTATCTAAACAAAATTTTATAATCTAAATAATAGAACTAATTTTTATTATTACTATTATTAAATTCTTATTTATTCTTTCTATTACTTATAAATATATTTATTATTATCCTAATAACATATCGATACCTTTAGTCTTCATAGTATTATCTTAATAAAAATAGTTTTCTAAACTCGATTATAATGCCCTATATTATTTCGCTATATATTTAGCAAATATTATCTACTTCTTCTATATATATCTTATTATTTTTTAATTTTTTATTTATACTATTTTTATCTTTTTAATACTCCTCTATATCATCTTACTAGTTATTCCTAACTTATTATTCTTTTTTCTCTTTTCTTTTCCTTTCTTCTTTATTATTTATATACTATATATTCCCTAATAATATCTCATATTACTATTATTACTACTATCTTCTAAATATTTATCTATAATAATAAAAAAGCTTCTAATAAAGGTTTCTTACGCTTAAAACCTAGTAACTACTCGCCTTATTTTAACTATTTATTATTACTCTATTTTAATATAGAAAGGCTACTCTATATTATTAGTAATTATATACCAAAGTATCTCTTTTATAAAAAAACAAATATAAATATTATAGTATAAATTATTCCTTTACTATATATTTACTATTTCTATTAATTTTTACTATTTAGATTCTATTTACGTTATATAATACTATTTAGACAACCTAGAACTAAACTATTATCTATCGCTAAATACTTAGGTAAAAAACCTTAACTCCTAAGTATAAAGGTAAGTTATTTTATATTCTTATTAAAACTTTAGTAAAATAGTAATATATAAATAATATTATTTATAATTCTTTTGTAAATATATAAAAGAAGAAGCTTAATTTAAAATATCTTCTTCTTTAGGAGATATTAGCTATCTATTAGTATTTAAATATTATATATCTTATTACTATAAATTTACTAAATATTTATCTTATTATTACTACTAATTCATAGAATAACTTAATATTCTAAGATCTATAGAAGAAATACTTTACTAACTATTTACCATATAGCTTATCTATCTTTATAATAATAGCCCTAATATCACTTTAAAATAATAACTTATTTATTTCTTTAATATATCTTATCACACTCTAGTATCTAAAAGTATTAAAACTCCTACTATCTTAAGACTATTCTAATTTAATAACAATTTTCACTATTACCTTACTAATTATTCTAAGTATAATATATTTAAATATCCTATTATTATTACTAGTAGTCGCTTTATTCCTTATAAGTTTAATATTACTATACCTTACTATATATATACCTCTAGTTTACTATTATCTACTACTAGTAAAGATAAAAGTAGTAATAATAATTAGAATAATAATAAAAATAGAAGATCTAAGGTTTTAGAGACTTCTTTATAGTTCTTTTATTATACTAATAATAATAGTAATAATATTACTATACTTATTATAAGTAATTATATTCCTTCTATTAAAATCTACTTAGGAAGTTCTTAGTATTACCTTACTCTAAATAATACTATCTTACTTAGTATTAAAAGAGAACTTATAAATAATAATATTCAAATAGAAAGACTTCTTATTAAGAAATATAAAACTTATTCTAATATTATTCTATTTATTCTTATAATTTCTATATTTAGTAATTATTAGTCTACTATTAGAAAGTCTACTACTCCTAAAACTACTATTCCTAAAAAAGTTATTCTAATAAAGAAAATTATAGTTACTAAGAAAACTCTTATTACTAAGTAGGTTATTATATTTATAATACTTATTATATTTATAGTATTTATTATACTTATAGTACTTATTAGTTTTATAGTATTTATCATTCTTATTATATTTATAAAGAAAAATTAGAGATACCTTTATAAGATTATATTTAAATTTCAAATATAGAGATTATATTATCTATATATACTAATTGAGTTATTACTAAAATATATTTGTTTTTTCTAATTTAAAAATATATCTTTTAAAATAATATTCAAACTATTTAAATAGTTAATAGAATTATTTCTCCCCCTTTTTTTAAAATGTTATTACTAAATACTTAGTATTAATATTATACTAATTATCCTACCTCTTATAATATTAAATTATCTATTTTTCGAATTTCTAAATAACTTC
>AMCV02000003.1:4211382-4231795 GCA_000350065.2 Colletotrichum orbiculare MAFF 240422
TAATTATTACTTAATTAGTCGTTTTACTATAAACGTTTTTTAAAATTAATTTATAAAAAATTTATCCTTATTACTAATAATACTTTTTAGAATACCAAACTAATATTTTACTTCTTTATAAAACATTACTACTAAATCTATAACTATTATCCTCTTTATTATAAAAATAAATATTATAAACTTTATAAACCTATTTATAATAATAAGGATAGTATTATATATATTACTATCTTAGTAAGTACTCTTTAGAAATCTTATAGTAAAATCTATACTAATCTCTTAAAATAATCTTACTAAAGTAAATAGAAATTATAACTAGCTATAAAACTTATATTTTAATAATTTAATCTTTTAATAGATTTAATATAATATTATATAATTTTATATATCTATAGTTATATTACTCTAGTAGAAATTCTATTTTATAAAATTATAAATCTTATTAATATTTATATAACTTATTTTACTTTTATTATAATATAAGTAAATAATTTTATATTTTAAAGATTCTATATTAAGTATGACTAATCTTCCTTAAAAGAAGAATATCTTTTCTATATTTACTAAATAGTCTTTTTAGCTACTAATTACTCCCTAAGCTTTCTCTATATATATCTAATAGTTTTTATTATAAATGTATAGCTTTTTAATAACCTATTTAATATTTTTAGAATCCTTTATAAAGTATATTATTTTATTTTTTATAAAACTCCTTACTACTAAATATAAGATATATTATATTAAAATAATAATTCTAACTCCTTACGAATTCTCTTTACCTATTAATACTTACTAAGTATTCTCTATTATCTTATATATCTCTTTACTATAAGTAATTATAATTATAATTATTACTATACTTCTAATATCCCTAAAAAGTAGTATTTTTAAGAAGTTAAATATCTTCTACTTCTAGATCTAACTTCTATACTAAAATATTTTTCCTATATCTATATTATCTAAATAAAAACTTTTACTAATTTCAAATTTCTCTTAGCTTTAGTAACCTTCTAGTAAATATCTATTAATAATAACTTAATAAATTATAGTTTATTTATACAAATTAGTAATATGTTATAATACTCTACTTCTCTTTTAATATAATTTAATTATCTAGATAGTCTATCTACTAAATTAATAACTTTAAATTAATATTCTAGATTAAAACTAAATACTAAAAACTTATAAATCTAATAAGTAAGTTTTCCCTAAAATTCCCATATTAATACTATAATAATATTTATTAAAACCTAATAGTTTATTAAAATTATAAACCTCTTTAAAAATCTTATTAAGTAATACTTCTAATAATTAAAACTCTTAATAATAACTAGTAGCTCCTATTAATTTATCTCTTACTTCTATTCTATTTTACTAAGCTTCTTAGAATAATAAATAACTAATTACTATTAGCTTTTTACTTTTTATAATAAGATACCTAAGATTACTTATTATAATATATCTATTTCTACCTTAATATCCCTAATAGGATCTTAATACTAGAAAATAATTACTAAGTAGAAAGTATCCTATAATACTAAGAATATAAACTTTATACTTTCTAGCTATAAGAAAACCTTCTTTTCTATTCTTCTTTTAAGAAATACTATAAGTAATATTATTACTTTTAAATAATTAGTAATAAACTTATAGTAGAAATTATAAAAGCCTGAGAATACTTAAAATTCTTTAAATATTTCTAGTAGCTTCTATTTAGTAATAATTTAAATTCTTACTAAATCTATTTTAACTCCCTCTTAGTTAATTATATAGCTTAGAAAACTTATCTCCTCTATATAAAATTCATATTTGAAAAGTTTAGTAAAAAGATATACTTTATATAACTTAATAAGTACTTATAATAATATTTTAGTATAGTCCTTTCTAATACTTATTATATATATTATAATATTATCTATATATATTATATAATATATATTAATTAAATTAGTAAATATATAACTAATATATACCTAGAAAGTTACTAATATATTAATAAGACTAAATAGTATTACTATATATTTATAATAATTATATTATATCCTGAATACTATTTTTCAATAATTTTCTAATTTAATTCTAATATAATAATAAGTATTTTTAAAATTAGTTTTTAAAATTTATATTACTTTTTAGACTCTATCTAGAAGTTTACTAATTAGTAGTAGTAAGTAATAATTCTTAATTATAATTTTATTAAAGCTTTTATAGTTAATATAGAAATATAGGAAACTATTTTTCCTTAAGACGAAAAAAATTAATATACTTACTTTACTTATAGATAACTATATATATTTATTCACTAAGTTCTCTATAATATATATCTTTAATTCTTCTAATTATTACTTACTTAGTAGATATATAAACCTATAAAGTAGTTTCTTATTTAATTTTAACTTAATAGTATACTTTATTCTCAAGGATTAGGATAAACTTTACTATAACTTTATTAAATACTCCCTACTTATTTATAAGCTCTTTAGGAATATCTATAGTTAAAATAATCTTATCTTCTTCCTTGAATACTTCTATATAAATTTTCAAATCTTCTCTTATCTTACTAATATATAATATATAAACAATCTTATTATTTTTAATAATCTTTGAAATAAATACTTCTAGCTTAGTAATAGATATCTACTTATAGTATTAAATATTTATCTAAATATCTATTATAATACTTTCCCAATCTATAGATTATTATTTTAATAAGAAATCTATATATCCTTCTAATTTGTAAGTACTGATAATTAATTAATATAACTTCTATAAGTAACTATTCAAATCTATAAGGAAAGGTATTAATTAATATAACTTCCCTAGCTCTAATACTAAGCTATTAAATCTTTTTAAAATAAGTATAATTATTTTAGTTAAGATTAATCTTAGTAATATAACTAGCTACTTACTAATAAAATCTACTTATAAGTATAAATTTATATCTACTACTACTTCTTTCTCTTTAATATTTTAGAAAATAATTACTAAGCTTTTAACTATCTTCTTTATAAGAACTAACTTTTTAATTAGTATAAAGATTATTAGTTCTATCTTTATACTTATTTATTTCCCTAGATTTCCTTAATATAACTACTAGTATTAATAATTTATATTAAAATATAAAACTTTATAATACTTTATCCTTAAGTAGTTATTAGTATTCTATTTATATTTATCTTATTCCTTTAGTTTATAATTCTATACTTAGTCTTACTATATAAGAAATAAGCTTCTATAATCTATAGTATAGCTAATATATATATATATATATATAGTTCTCTTATTCAAAATAAATATAGTATTACTCAACCCGCTAGTATCTTATTACTAACTATTTAGTATTAATAGAGTTAATAGCTTTATTCGTCTTATTATTTATAAAAGTAGGGGTAGTTAGAAGAACTATAAGCTTATATATAAATACTTATATCTCCTATCTTATATTAGTTTATTAGTATAATACTATTAGAATTCCTATAGTTTTTTAACTTTTATTATAATATCTCTAGTCTTTAAAATTAGAATTTTAAGTTTCTTTATTTCTTTTTTTAGGCCTAAATATAATTAGTAGAAATAGATAAGAGTTTCTTTCTTATTCTATTTAAATCTAAATATATTTAGATTCTAATATAATACTAAATACTTAGTATAATACTATATAAATAACTAGTATTCTCCTTATTATACTTCTTTAAATTTCTACTTATATAACTTTTCTTATATCTTTAAATTAATATATTATTAGTAAATAAATATAATAAAATTAGTTTAAATAGAGTTATCTTCTAGGCTAGCTTTATAGTTTCTCTATTCTATTTAAAGTTAAAATACTAATTTTATAAATACNNTTACTAAATTTACTAGTTAATTATACTATTTAGCTTGATTTAGTAGTTATCCTTAGTAATTATAATCTAATTATTAATTTATTTAACTATAAATTCTTCTCTTATTATTCTATAGTTATATAAAAATAGTTTTTCTTAATCTTTAAATAGTCTAAATACTACTAATTATTTAACTAACTATTAGATAAAAACTATAGTCTACTCTTTATAAGCTTCTTACTACTTCTATATCTACTCTTAGTATATTACTATCTAAAACTATATATTTTAAAAATTTTACTTATAATACCTATTAAATCTAATCTAAATAGGAATAATAACTATAATAATACTTAAAATTACTTATTCAATCTAAATATTAAATATTAAGAACTTAGTAACTATTTAGATTTAAATAATATAATAGAAGTTATTCTACTTCTTCTTCTTATATTAAGTAAGAAGTATTCCTTCCCTTAAGATATATCTTACATAAAATTGTCTAATTAGTATCTTTTTTTAACTTCTTTAATATATTATTAATAAGAACTTATATTAATATTAAGCTTTAATTTATCTTAAGTAGTATATAGAAAGTATCTCTTTTTAGAAATATCTTCTCCTAAGGTTACTATCTTATTATTATTATTATTTTACTTATTTAATTCCTAGTAATAATATAGTATAATACTAGTAGTCTTATTATATACTTCTACTAGATTAAGTATTAATTATTAAAGTTTATTAAGATATATATTAAGTCTATACTTATAAAACGGCTATTCTCTATAAAACTAATTACTACTTAACATCCTTATTTCTACTAGTTACTTAAAAAATTAAATAGAAATAATAGAATTATAAGAATATAGCTAAAGGTTTTAACTAAGAAAGATTTAGATATATAAGTAAAATCTATATTACTATATAGACTATTATTTAAAAGATCTAACTTATAATCCTCTAGCTAAAACCTCTTTCTAATACTTTAATAGCTATAGCTAGCTAGTTACTAGATATACTACGTAGCCCTATTGACATATCCTTACATTATACTACTAATTAAACTACTATTTCTCCTTCTTTTCAATTATTTCTATTATAAATATTTGAAATAAGTCTTCATATTAAGAAAACTACTTTTAGTATATTATATTTCTCCTAATTTCACAATTATCTATAGTAATAACTTAACTAATAATTTACCTATTTATCTATTTGTTCTGATAAATTATAAGTCTAGCTCTTCTTAACCTAAAGATTCTATATTTTATTCTTTAAAAAATTATTTTTCTTATTTATTTATAAAAGTTAAATATTAAAATAGAATCTAAAGAAATCTTTATCGTTTTAATACCTTTTGAGAAACTAGATATCTTATTAGAATCATCTTATTTTTACAAAGACTTAACCTTATTTAATAGGCTATTTTAATATTTGAAAATCCGATTCTTCTACCTATTTCAGCTCTTCTTAATTCTTTAGATATTTGAGATTTATTCTTCGTTAACTACTTTTTCGAATTACCTTTACGTTTATTTCCTCTTTAGTTTAAATTATTCTAATAAGAGCGATAGGTTACGGAACAGCTAGCTCTTACAAGCGTTCTATTTTATCCTATCTTTAAGAGGTTTAAAAAGGTTCTCAACCCTACGACCTTAGTAGTTACTTTTAGCTATATATATTAAGCCTTAGTTTTAATAAGGCTTTCTCTATATAGATTATTCCTATAAAGTCTTCTACTACTATAAGGTTGAATATTAGGACTAGAAGTATAATTATCTATAATAATAAGTAATTTTATTATTATTTAAACTAATTATAAGCTAGTATTAGTATAAATACTATTATTAGGTAAGATTTATAGTTAAGTCTATATATAGAGTGAAGAGCTTAGATATCATTCTAGGTATAAAATAAAAGTAACCAAATTGCTTTAATAATTAAAACATTAACTTATATAGAAGGTTAATTCCTCTTATCTCAAATTTTACTTAGATTTTAATTGACTTTATAAAAAAGAGAAGATGAAATTTATCTAAAAGAAAGAAAGAGAATACTAAGATTTAGATCTCTGATTTTTAAATTTATTCTTTAAACTATATTTGTATCTAGAATAGAAAAAAAGGATTTCAATCTTCAATCTTTATCTTTTTAGAAAATATAGTACTTTTTTATACTCTATACTATAGGACTTTTATATCTTTTTAAAAAGACCTCTTTTCAAATATAGATTTCAATAATTTATTTTACTTTAATCAAATAGGTAATTCTAAAAAGATTACTATTTCTAAATTAATAAGAAGTAATAATTATAAAACCTTCTCTATTTATATTAAGGTTCTACTTATCAATAAAGATTCTTTTTATAGATATTACTAAGCCTCTTACTTCTAAAGATAAAGACTCTATATTATATAAAACTATATTATAAAGATAGCTTTTGAAGTTATAAAAGATAATATAGATATTTTTCAAATATATAAACCTTTAAAAGAATTCTATAGGCCTTTAGAATTCACTAGTCAGTCCTCAACTTATAAAGAATGTTGTAATACTACTTTAACTAATTTTAATAATCTAGGAAAGCATCTAAGTAAAATTAAAGAATTAACTAATAATCTATCTTATAATAAATCAGAATTACCTAAATAAACTATTATAATATTTATTTCAAATAGCCTTAATTCTAACTATAAGAGTTATATTACTTCTATAACTCAAAGCCTTAAGTCTAATAAGAAAACTTATATTTTAGATTTCTTATTTTCTAATTTATTCAACAAATCTAAAGGAAAAAGTAATAACTCAATTAATTATACCAAAAGGACTTAGAAAGAAAAGAATTTCAGAATTACTAAAGAATTATATAAAAGATAGAAGGGAATCTTTTATAAGGATTATAAGAAAAGGAATTATACTAGAGAGAACTATACCTATTTCTATCTAGAAAAACCTCTAAGTAAGTAGACGAATAACCTAAATAAGAATAGTAATAGAAATAAAAAGGACTCTAAAAGAAGGAATTTAAAATCTATTAATATTACTTCAATTAGAACTAAAAAATAGAATAAAATAGAAGACATATTGTTAGAAGATAAAGATAAAGAAATTCCTTAATCTGAAGAATTTATTTCTAAGGATATAGGTATTAATATATTTTCTAAAAAAGAGCATATTTCAAAAGTAAAGAATCATTTAAAACCCCCTTATAAAAAGAAATAATAATAATAGTAAAACTCTAGGTTTTTGAATAAAGCAACAAATTACTAAACATTCTAAGAATGTATCTAGAAACTAAGTTAAAAGAGAAAATTACAAAAGTATTTATTTTTACCTTTTTATAGCTACTACTATTAATATAGTTGAGAATAAATCTATTTTATTTAGTATTAAACCAGTTTTAAAACAGATTGAATAGAGAAGTACTATATATCTTATAGCCAGAATAATAGGAAATTTAAAGATATCTCTAAAACATCAAATTTTTATATCAAAAGAAGTTTATTATAGTCTAAAATTAGGAGTTGATTTACTATTTTAAAACAAATTTAATACTATAAGAATTATATTAACTTTCTAGACAAAACCTATATTATATAATATAAAAGAGAATTATATTTTAATAGTAAGATTTAAGAAGTCTTTGGCTTCACATAGAGAATATTTAGCTCCTAGCTAGGACTTATACCCCAACCTACGTTATACTAATAGCTATAGCTATAGTTACTTTAGGTAAGTCTTTAAATTATAATATATTTAATATTACGTTATACCTTCCCCACTATTAGCCAATAACGACTTCTATAATAGACTTTAATATATATACTTTTTCGGATACTCAATAGGCTACTTCTAAGATATATTTGAAGTATTTAGAATTATCTTTAAATACCTTATTCTTAGGCGTCAGATTTGCTTTTATTATTTTGATTTTCTTTTTAGCTTTACTGATAGCTTTATCTTCTGATAAATTATCAAGGCCAAATGTAGTTATGATTACTTCAAAAAGGTTAGAAAAAGTAGTAAAGTTGCCTTTATATTAAACTAGCCTTTTTAGGCTTTTATCAAAGTAGTTATAATTCTTATAGTTATGAATAACCTTTATTAACTTGATATTTATATTAATATTATAGGGGTTAAGTATAGTAATAAATAGTAGCTAGAAGTATTCTTATTATTGTTATTATTAGTAGTAGTATTATTATAATATAGTTCGTTAGTCTATCGTAATCTATCGCTCTCTTTTATATCTATAGCTAGTATTATCAAAGTATACCGGTAGTAGTATCACTTAATAAGTACCTAGTTAGTATAAGTTAATATTATAAGTACTACTATAGTAAGTTTAATACTTTGAAACTACTACCAATTATTATAAGGCTTATATTAGTCAGTTCATATATCTAGCTATTACTTTATTACTTATTAGTTTCTATATATTTCTAAGTTAGGATTAGATTTAAACTAGTAGCTATACTACTAAGTCCTTTTATTTATATTTACTTATAGAGATATATATAGGCTATAGTATATAACTAGGGATTTTCCCATTATAGAGATTATTTACTAGGTATTATATAAAGCTACCTATTAGGCGGGGGGCTAAATATATAAAACTCTAATAGTAAGGTTTAAGAAGGATAATTTATATAAATTCAATATTCCTATTTTTTAAAAAGATATTATTCTTTCTATCAGTTTAATATAGAATATTCAACTTTTCTATAACTATGTAGATTATATTAATATAAAGACTATAAATAGTTTGAAAGATAATTCTTTGATTCTATTTTATAAAATAAAGAGTAAGACTCTTTCTATTAATAAAATCTATGTTAAAAGAGGTTTTACTGGTAATGTTAACAAAGATAATAAAGAATAAACATTAAATATTTAATATCTAGATTATATTAATTTAGATTTACATAGACTTATAGTTTTTATAATATTTAATAGATTTAATAGATTAATTCTACTTATTAATAAATCAATTAGGTTTACTTAGGGATCTTTCTTAAAAACTAAGTAAGCTAAAGAAGTTTCAAAAGTCTTTCTTAAATTTAAAAAGTTAGTAAATAGTAATAATAATAAGAGGAGAAATGCATAAGAATTTAATATTGATGGAAGTAATAAATCCACTAATACAAAATAAAAGATATTTATTCCTATTCTAGTATTACTCATAATATTAAACTTGTTTATATTCATAGACTTAATAATCTAATAGAGAAAGTAATAGGAGCTCTAATTAATAACATTAGAATTCTAACCTTTTACTTAAACTTACCTTATTATTTATAAAGGGATATTTTGATAGCTTTTATATATATATATATATATATATAATAGGTATTTCTTATAGTTNGTATAGTCTTTTATATATATATATATATATATATAATAGGATTTCTTATAGTTCTATAAATTTCAAGACTTCTCATAAATTAAAGATTAAAGAAAAACCTAATACTAATAATATTCAAATATAAAGTAGCCTCTATTATAATAAACAAAAATCCTCATACTACAAAATTCAATCTAGGAACTTATAAAAGAACTATTATAACTTATAGAAGGAGTATTTATAAGATTTAAGACTTTAATAAAAAGAGAGCTATAAAGTCTAGAAATATGAAGATCCTAGAAAATACTTCTTATACTTTAGAAAAAGAGTTACCTTTATCTATTAATTTAGAAAGGAATTCTAATAATTATGAGTCTAGTCAGTTTAATAATAATTCTTTTTTAAATCTAGATAATTCTATTTCTAATATAAGTCATCATAGTAATAATAACAATAATAATAACTCTTTAATAACTCCTAACACTAAAGTTTCAGAAGTATCTAGAATAATTCCAATAGAAGATTCAAATATTAAAATTACTAGGTATAATAGAATATCAGAATTAAAAAAAGAAAGTAATAATGATATTTAGGGAAAGTCTAACCTATAGATTGATTTACTTACTATATTATATAAAAGTAAAAAAGGCTATTAAACCTATAAAGAGAACGCCTTTTTTACTATTTTAAACTATCCTAATTCAAATAGTT
Organism: Colletotrichum orbiculare MAFF 240422; assembly: GCA_000350065.2. Classification (NCBI taxonomy): domain Eukaryota; kingdom Fungi; phylum Ascomycota; class Sordariomycetes; order Glomerellales; family Glomerellaceae; genus Colletotrichum; species Colletotrichum orbiculare. The sequence continues at coordinate 4,221,268 of AMCV02000003.1, forward strand.
GTATAAAATTATAAATAGAATACTAATAAAGATAATCAAGCTTCTTATGTTTTATCAATGAATAATATAGAGAAGCCTACCTCTTTTAATCAAATATTTAAATCCCTTAAATGTATAAATTAGATTCTAGCTATAATAAAGGAAATGGAGTAAATAAGATCTATAAATAATTGAAAACTAATATTTCTATCTACTATTAATATTAAAAATAGTAATATTTTAACTAATAAATAGGTTTATAAATTAAAAACAGATAATAGAACTAAAAGAACTATATATAAGGCTAGATAAATAGCTTGAGACTATAATAAATATTTAAATATTAATTATTTAGAAACCTTTAATACTACCTATAGGCCTAAGAACTAGAAATTTATAATACCTCTTTCTATTTATTAAGAATAGGTTTTAATATAATATAACTTTACTATAGTATTCATTTATACTAATATTAATGAAGCTATACATACTTATCTACTAATTAGATTGTATTTTAATATAAAGAAAAGTTCTTTCGAATTTAATCTAAATATAAGTATAAATACTTATATGAATAATAAAGAGTATATTCTTATTTATTTATTTGACAAAGTACTCTATAATCTGAAATAGAATCCTAAACTTTAATATAATCATCTAACAAACACTCTTCATTTAATAGGATTTATTATTTCTCTTTATAATTAAGTAATCTTTTATTTTGAATAGAAAACTCTATATAGCAATTTCAGCTTGTTATTTAGATAGTATACTACTAGTTATTAATAATTATAAGATAACTAATTATATATGTAGTTTTTTAAAATGGATAATAAACATTTAGAACTCAAGAAGACTTTCTACCTTTCTTAGTTATAAATTATCTATAGATTAAAAGGAAAATATAATTACTATTAATTACAATAAATATACTGAGAAGAATATTAAAGAATATAAAAAGAAACTGTTTAGAAATCTAAAACTGCTATAGATAATAATCTCAAATTAATTAAAAATAAAGAAAAAGCTTTAAAAGAAGTTATTTGAAGGTTTTAGAAAGAAATAAGAGCTCTATTATAGTTAACTCTAAGAATAAAACCTAATATTACTTTCATAATAATAACCTATTCTCAATTTACCTATAATTTAACCAAAAATCATTTTAACTCTTAATTATATATAAGATTATTTAAATAAAAGTAAAAGTATAGATTTAAAGTAAAGGTATAGATTTTAAGTATAAATATATACCTTCTATGAAGAATATTATAAAATATACTTATTCGGATTAAACAAGAAATCTAAATAATAGAAAATTTACTTCTTCTTATATTTTCTATTTAGGAAGAGATAGTAATATAATAAATTATTCTACTATAAAATAAAACATAGTAGCTTTATCTACTTATGAAGCTAAATATATAGCTCTCCTAAATACCTATAAAGAAGTAACCTATTTATATCATAATTATAGTTATATATATTTATAATGAGAATTATCTAAAATTATAAACCCTAAGGTTTTTATAAATAATTAAATAGTAAAACTGCTAGTTAGAAATTCTAAATTTTATAAAAAAGTAAAATATATAAATCTAAAATATTACTCTATAAGAAATCTTATTAGAGATAGATATATCTATAAGGATATATGCCCTATAGCCTATATAGAGAGCTAGAATGGCTAGGATTATTATATATTATATAATATAGTAGCCTGAGGCTACTATAGGATAAAAGCCTTCTTATAGTTACTACTAGTTAGCCTATTAAGTTAAAGTCTTATAATTTAAAGAAACCTACTTTTTACTATTATACTTTCTCTTATTAGACTTTTAACTATAAACCCTTATAATTTTTCAACTTCTACTTCTTAGAAGGGCGAGGCTGAGATTTTAGTAATAGCTCTATTATAATAAATAGTTGCCAAATATATAGTATCTATAGTAGTATCTATAGTAGTATCTATAGTAGTATCCAAACATGTAGCATCTATAGTAATATCTAAATATATAGTATTTACAGCTATACCTTTTGAAACTACTAGTAGATATATAGTAACCCCTTTACTATCTAAACCTTAAGTAACTACTAATAAGTTAAGTAATACGGCAGTTATATTATAGTATTAATAGCTACACTATTAAAAAAATACTACTATAATAGTACTTACTATAATAGTACTTATATACTTTCTTAAGGAACAATTATCCTTTATAGAGATAGTATTAGTAAGGCTATTCAGTAGCAATCCTATAGTAATAATACTATTAATTCTAGAGACTTTAATACTTACACCTAACTATAAAGACTACTTAAAACCGCCTAATTATTCCTATAGCTTTCTTTATAAGAGTATTACCTTATATGAAATTGAAAATTAGCTAATAGTGATTTCAGATAGCTATATATTATAACTATAAGCTTCTAATATATATAAAGTCTAATAGTTTATAATAAAGCTATTATATAACTTATAGACCTAATAGTATAACTACTACTATATACTATTACTAAACTCTATATAAGCTCACTTTATAATATTTATTTACTACTTATTAACTAACTTACTCTATAAGAATTATATCTATATAATATACTCTATATATTCCAATATAAGAGCTATATATCCCTACTAAAGTTTTATATTAAATAGTTAGCAATTTATAAAACTTTAAATATCCCTATAGAAATATTAAGACTTCATACTTTTACCTTCTTCTATTATCTTAAAATTAGATTATAATAATACTTATAATATTAGAAGTTTAATAACTAAGTATTTAGAGTAATAACCCTAGTAGCTAAGCATTTTAAGAAACTCTATATAATTCTTATACGGATCTCTAAGAGGAAAAAAGCCTTAGTAGTATTAGAAGTATTACTACTAAAGAGTCAGTATCTAAATAATATAAGGAGACTAATACTTTAGAAAGCTCTTTAGTAAAAAAGTTATACTTTAAAGACTACTTTTTATATAAAGTATATAGTAGGTTAAATTATATTATAACTACTTATTACTATAATGAATACTATGAATTCTATTAGAAACCAGGCTATTTTATAAGGGTTTACTATAAATATCTTATTACTAAAAGTTTACTAAAAGATCCTTAGGACTATACTAAACCTAAGGCTAGAAGACTATAGTATAGTAAAAATATCCTAAAGGGTAGGTAATTAGCTAGTCAGTATATACTAATACCTTAGTAGCCTAATTAGTAATAAGAAGCCTTAAATACTTAATTAGTATTAGGATGCCTTATAGGAAGCCTTATATATAGATAGGAAGGAGTTAGATATTTTAGGGTTTACCCTAAAGATTTCTAATTAATATACTAAAGCCTTATTAATAGGTAAGAAACCTTATAGATTAATGAACTTATAACAAGCCTTATTAACTTAATATTATAATAAGAGCCTTATATGTTAAATATATATATAAGATAAGCTTTATCTATAAATATCTATATAGAAGGAACCTTTCTCCTTTGTAATTATTATTCTATTAATTCTACTATTATCTCAACTACTAAATAGTTAGCAAATAACTAGTAAAACTATTAAAGTAACTATATAATATTTATAAGCCTTAAGGCTTAAGGCTTCTAAAAGGGGGGATAGTTATAAAGATATATACCTTATAGCTTATATAGAGAGCTAGAATAACTAGGATTATTATATATTATATAATATAGTAGCCTGAGGTTACTATAAGATAAAAGCTTTCTTATAGTTACTACTAGCTAGCATATTAAGTTGAAGTCTTATAACCTATAGAGACCTATTTCTTATTATTACACCTTCTCTCGCTAAGCTTTTAACTATAAATCCTTATAATATCCTTATATATTATATAGATATAGAAGATGATATAGTTGATATTTTAACTAAGCTTAGTAAATATAAATAAACCTTATCTAAATTTCGAGAAAAGAATTCTTAAAAGTCTTTTTTTATAAGTTTTAAATTCTATAACTTTATATAATTTATCTCTTTTTAGTTTTTATTAAGTTTTACAAGTTCTTATATAAGTAAGCTATATACTAGAAAAATATACATTATAGGGAGATATTAGATTTATTCTAATATATAAAGAACTTCTATTTCTATTATTCTAATAGAACTAATGGGAAGTTCTACTATATTCATATATGAATAAGATATATAAAAGTCACTCTATAAATATATATTTATTTTATCTTCTTACTACTAGTAGTTCTCAACTAAATAAGATAAATATATAGAGGTTTATTTTTTTATAAAATACTAAAAGTAATTTAAACTATATATACTATAATTATAACGCCTTATACACTATAACTATAATAACTACTATACTATAATTATACTATAATATATACTATACTTTATATTACTATTAGTTATACTATACTATAAGGTATACAGTAACTATATATATTACTATATATATAGTACGCCTTCTACGCCTTACTAGTAATAAGTACTAGGTACCTAGCGCTAGTTATAACTAAATATATATAAAGGGCTAGCCCTAACTAGGGGGCGTAGTACTATAGTTAATAGCAGCTTGGCCTTTAGTACCCATACGTATATGCACACGCATACGAATAGTACTACTAATTGAGCTATATATAGCTTTATCAAAAGGTATATAATAATAAGTCGACTATTTATTGCCTACCTATACTTAAGTAGGAAATATATAGATATAAGCTATACCTAATAACTAGGTATAGCTTATAATATATACCCCTTTCTCTTATTCCTACCGTATTATACTACTTACTAGTTATAGCTTTATAGTAGGGGCTTCTAAGTATTTAAGTAATATACCCCTAGTAATATATTACTATAAGCCAGGGAATATCTATACATAAATCTATACATACTATAAATCGAACCCTAGACTATAGGGTTGACTTATTATATATAAAAGGCTAGCGCCGACTAGGAGGCATAATGCTATAGCTAATAGTAGCTCGGCTTTCAGTACTTATATACATATACGCACGTATACGAACAGTACTACTAATTAAGCCATATATAGCTTCGTCAAAAGGTATATAATAATAAGTCAACTACTTGTTGCCTAGCTATACTTAAGTAGGGGATATATAGGTATAGCCTATACCTAATAACTAAGTATAGCTTATTTCAATATATAGTAATTAGTAAGTAATTATTATACTATAGATCTAGAGTTTTATATAATACTTCATATTATATAATATAGGAATAATAATAATAAATAACTAGAATACTACTTTATACCTATATAATAAGATTATATATAGTATATAATACCCTTTAGATAAACTAATACTTATTAGTAGTTAATCTTACTATTTTATTATTATACTATAGATTAATAAAGCTTATTATAGTAGAAGAAGTAATTATAAAACCCTATATTTAAAATCTATATAAGATATATGATTATAAGATTTATTATTTAGATAACTTAGACCCTTCTTATTTTAAAACCTTATTAGGAATTTCCAAATTATATACTAACCCCTTATAGATAACTATTGATATAATACTAACAATTTTACTTAATTTAATTTTAAAATACAAAACTTCCTAATAGTTATTATTAAGAAGTTAATAACTATTTTTATTTTTTACTTATAGGAATATATTTAGTAAGTATAATAATTCTTTTTAAATTATTACTAGAGTTTTAGTACTAGAGATTTATAGTATTTCTAGCCTTGACTCCTTAAGAGACCTATATAGTTTCTTAGACCTCTTTCAGTATCCCCCTTACTTTTATAATAATATCTAAATTAACCCCTATAGGTAAAATACCTATCCTAAGTATTCTTATATTTATAATAATAGTACTTTTAGGTATCTCTATTCGTATAAAATTCTACTAATACTTTAACCTAATATTTTTCCGCTAAATCCCTAATCTTAACTATAAGAATATTATAGATAAAGCTTTTATAAAAATCTCTATTTATATAGCTTACTAAATAGTTTTCTATATATATATATAAAACTCTATAATTTAGAATTCTTTTAGATATTTTAAAGTGATTTTAAAAATCAGTTTCTAATAACTTAATAATTTATTAGTATCTTTATACTATAGTATTTTAAAGACTACTTTATAACATATAGTATTAAAATTAATATAGATAGTAATTAAATCTTTATAATATTATACTAACCATCTTAATAATAAGAGTTTATCTTATAGATTTATAAGGAATTTTAAGAAATTCTGAAATATTATATCAGCTTTAGGAATAACTTTAAAAAGCACTTCAAGTAAGTTAATAACTTTATATTAAAAGAATTAGACTTTACCTTATTCTTCTATAATACTTAATTTAAAGTTAAGTATATAATACTAGTAATATTCTTATAATAAGAAGTCGGGAGGAAAGATTTATAGTTAATTTAAGTAGTTTATATACTTATAATATAAAATAGGAAACTTCTTTTATAATAGTTAGTTTTACTAACTTCTTATTTGACTATTCTAGAACTTTTTTAATAGTAAGAAGAATATTATAAGTATACTTTATACCTTATTTCTACTACTTTTTTAATGATACTTCAGCTAAATATACTACAAACTTTATAAACCTATATAATAAAAATATAAGATATAATAGGAGTTTATGTAATATATTTAAAATGAAGATCTACATCTTTTACAATCACTACTTTAAGTTTAGTATTTTATATTATATGTAGGCTAATATATTCTTAATTATATTAAAAGATTAAGCTTTTAAATATTACTTTAAATACTTAAGTAACCCTAGCTTCAGCTTATTGTTTAAATAGATAATTCGTTATATTAAAAACTATTTTGAAAATAATAAATATTAATAACTATATTTTTCTAACTAAAAAAATACTATACTTTGAAATATTATAACTAAGAACTTTAAGAAAAATAAAAAAGAAGCTTTTAAAACCCTTATATTTAAGCTTATATATATCTAGAAAGCTTTCCTATTAAACCTCTATATAAATATAATATTCTACTTCTAACTTATAAGTATATATTATAGTATATTTAAATACTAATTAGCTTTTTTTAGCTTTATAGTAATATCTTAGATTCTCTATAATTACTCAGGATTAGCTATAAGTAATACTATATTAATCTAAAGGTTATAATAGATTTATAAGAATAAGAATAATAACTAGAGATAAGTTAATAATTAATTTTAAATTAACTATATATATAATTCTTTTTAAAGGTATTCTTAAAGCGTTATACTATAAAGTATTTCATACTTTATATATACTACTTTATAATACTTATATTTATCTATACTAAATAGAACTTATTCATTTCTTATAGCTATATATAACTATTTTAATAAGAAGTATTATATATATAATAAAATAGACTACTAGTTTATAAAGTATATTCTTAAAGAGAAGTATACTTCTTTCAACTAGTATAAGTTAAATACTAACTTTAAAGCATATTCTATAATAATATACTAAGTTCTCTCTATAAAGTATGAAAATATAAATAATTTAAATAATAACTTTAAGAACTCCCCTTAAGATTACAAACCTAATAATACTATTATATAATACTTAGTATAATATAATCTTAAAAATCAAATTACTACTCTTTCTAAATAGTTTTTAATATTATGTTTTAGTAAAAACCCTATTAATTTTAAAAGAAGTAAAATTATAGGAATCCTCTAAGACTAAGTAATACTCTATATAATTACTTAAAATAGTACTTCTAGTAGTAGAATTACTAAGAGAAATAGTACTATAGCTCTTATATTTATATTTATACTTAAAAGCTATTATTTAAATACTATGTTCTAAAGTATTTTATCTAACTTAAGTACTACTAGCTTCTTAGCTACTAAGTACTCCTAGTTTACTATACTTAAGTAAATTATTAACCTTTTTATAATCCTTATACTTCTATAAGGCGAATTAGTAATAGTATATTTTAATAGAACTTCTCTAATTACTATACTTAGAATAATTAATATTCCTATACTTCTAAGTATTATTATATTATATATAGTACTATATAATACCTCTTTCCTATTCTATCTTATAAGTATAAATTAATTTAATATTATATTTTATAGTATTTATAACTAGTTCTACTAAAATGTAAAAGTTATATTTATTATGTAAGAATAGGGGTATTTATAGATACTTCTTAATAAGAAGAGAATAATTACCTCTAAAAACTTTATAGAGATAGAAATATAGAAATTCTACTATTATTTTAAATACCTAGCTATTCTATATTTCTATAATACTTTTAATAAAATAGGATATCTAGTTAAATATTATATTTTTAAGATACTCGAGAAGTACTATTACTAATACTAAATATACAATATAATTCTTTTATATTTTTATTTTACTATTTATAGTGATATTAATTTTAACTTTAAAATCATTATCAATATTATCCATATTAATAACTACCTTGTATCTTATATTATTAATACTATAATAGTATTTAATATAACTTAGTCTTTACTAAATATGTTAGTAAAAGTAATATAAGAAGCTTTTAAAATATATTAGATTAATATATACTAAGGTTTTCCGAATTTTCTTATTACTAATATAAATATAATATTTCAATCTAAACACTTTAGATGAGAAGTAAAAATAATAGAATTAATAGTTTGTATTATTCTAATTAAAATATATAATAATATTAGTAAGATTAAATATTACTATGTATTCCTCTATTATATATATATAAGATTTATTATAATAAAATACCTACTACTACTTAAGAAGTATCTCTTTAAGTAGTATATAAAATAATTAATAATACTATTGGGCTAAGTAGCTTTATATTTACCTTACTTATTGTTAGAATATACTTCTATTTCATAGAAGATTTAGTTTTTTCTCTAGATATTATTACCTAGATTTATACTATATATAAGACTACTAAAGAGATTTATTAAGAATATACTAAATATATTATTAATATTATTTTAGTAATAAATAATAGCTTAGATACTTTATATATTATAATATTTCTATTCTAATCTTTAGTATATATATAATAATAGAAAAGTAATTAGTAAGGTGTATATTATTTCCTTCCTATATATAATAAGATATATGTTCTTAAACTCCTTTATAACTTTTAGAATCTTTAATCTATAACTATAAAACTATATTTTAAGAATAGTAATCAAGAAATCTTACTAAGTTATATTTTTAAAATACTAATACTTAAAAGTATTTATGAGAAATTTATAAGAGTTTAGATTATTACTATAAGAGATTTAATATTATATAAAGATATATACTCCTATAGTAGTACTTTAGTTTTATCTATAACTATCCCTATAAAGCCCTAGAATACTTAGTGAATACTACAAACTACTATTATTATAGATAATAGTAATATTACTACTATTAATATTAATAATCCCCTCTTTATCTAAATAGTTAGTAACATACTATTTTAACTTTCAATATTTCAAGTCTAACTAATTTTAAATCTTATAATATATAACAATAGCTTATTTTCTTTAGATTTTAGCTAAGAGTTTTATTTTATAGTATACTTTATAACTCAGGAATAGTTTATTATAATATTAGTATTTAACTTCTATAAAAGGACTATTATTATAATACTAAGATTACTATTTAAAACGTTAATAAAGAAAAGTCAAGAGTATTATTACTAATAGTATTATACAGATTATTTAGTATAATTTTATTCTTTTTAAAAGCTATAAGTATTTTAAGTTTAATATTATTAATAAAGTTAAAGACAAAAATATTAATAAGATATATAAGAAGTTAAGATTTATAAACTAAGGTTTTAGAGATAATAGTAAGTTTGAAATATCAATATAATTATTAATAATCTAATAAAGTAGCTAGTAGTTAATTTTAGCTATACCTCTCATTCTCTTCTAGTATACTAGTATAATAATGTAGTTCTATAATGTTATTTAAACTGATACTTAAGTTAAAATAAAGTTTATAAACTAAATTATAATTAAACCACTTTTATACTTTAAGGATTAATACACTCTAGGCTTTATTATAATTATTATTAAACTAGTCTATAGTTTTACTAAACCTGGTATTTACTAATAGGTAACTTATTCTAAATACTATAAGGAGTAGTTATAAATAGACATATTAATATATAACTTATACTTCTTTATCTTATATTCTGAAAATAATACTTTTAACCTTATAAATATATAAACTAATAATACCTATAGCTTTTTAGATACTACCTTCTCACACTATAAAGATAAGGAGCTCTAAAAAGTCTTATTTAAAATTAAACATAAAATAGTCCTATTAAAAATAGTACTATTAGTATTTAATAGAAGTATCTTATTATTTAATAGTAATACTTTCTACTTATACTAAAAGTACTAAGGGTAAAAACTTATCCTTATTAATATAGATATAATATTTAAAGTATTTAAAGAAGTATATATTAAATAATATAAATATAAAATATATCATACTTTAATATACTAACCTAAAGTATTATTTAATTTCTGCTATATAATATAAGAATAACAGTTTTTAGGTAATATTATTATTATAC
>AMCV02000003.1:4249178-4267369 GCA_000350065.2 Colletotrichum orbiculare MAFF 240422
CTCTAAATTAGTACTCTTTATAGTTATATTAAGTAATATATAAGTCTAGTTATATGAATTTCAGTAGATTACTTATTATCTAGTAATTCTAAAGAGGCTATTTAGTATTAATTCTAATTATTTTAGAATATTTTAATATAAAGTTATAATATTCTAGTTATAAGACTAGCTACTTTTTATATAAGTAGTACTATATAAGCTAATATCTCAATAAGTAGAAGATAGTCTTATAGTATAGTAGAAGCTTATTATTATTATATATAATAAGAGTAAATATTATAGCTAAGAAGTAGTTTTCTATAAACTATCAAACTATTATTACTAGATAGGTATATATAGAAAAATATATAAAATAGTAAAGTACTATCTAGACTATTAATTATACCGAGCTAGATATATAAGTAACTTTTATAGTTTTATTATTCTATATAAATACCTATTTAATAGAATTAGCCTAGATATTTAGAAAGTAGGTAAGTAGTATCTTATTAAAATAAGAGATACTTTTATTAGAGAGCGAGAAATATAATAGTTGAATAAAGTAATTTCTAAAATTACTATAAAATTCTTATAAGAAGAAGAAGTTATTTAGTATAATTTCTATAGTATACTTATTATAAATAATAGGCTAGAGAATAAGTAGTATATTATTAAGTTTAATAAGAAGTATAATATACAGTGGTAAGTTATTTCTATATATAACCTATAGGCTAATAATATTATTAAAGTTGAATATTAACATATTATTTATACTTTATTAGTCTAGATAATAAGGAGTAGTAATAAAGATTTTTAATTCCTACGACTTATAATACTATTTATAGATTGAATAATAGTTTAAATATCAATAGAATATACCTCTTTCTATTTTAAATATAGCTATAAAGTAATAATACTAATTAAGATTCGAATACTTATATAGAAGGTTTTAAATTAAATATTAATATAAATAAAAAAAGAAGAATTATAATTAAGGATAAAAGTATTTAATTAATTAGATAAGAATAGGAAGAAAGCTATAAAGATAATTATAAAGTAGTACTAGAGAGTAGTAGAAGGTTTTAATATTTAGAAAGTTAATACTTTTTAAAATAAAAAACTAGAAATTAGAGATTTTATATTAGTTTATAATATAAAAAAGGTATTTAACAAGTTATTAGACTAAAAGTTAGAATATTAGTAGATAGGGCTTTTTTAAATCTTTTTATATATATTAGACTCTTCTTCATATAGACTAGTAATTCTATTAAGAGAGGAAATTTAAAGCTTAATATATAATAATAATTATTTATAGAAGTTTATCTAAATACCTATAAAGTATTAAGAACTATTAGACTTAGATATTTATAAGTTTAAATTAGAATTAGAACTAGAAAAAATCTTCTTAGTAGAAAATAAGCCTATAAATATTAAAAAAGTAGAAGATTATAAGGAACTTATAATCTAAAGAAAAAGTAATAATATTAAAGAGGATATACTTTTAACTTAATAATAAGTATACTTATTAAATATTTAGAAAACTATTAATATAATACTAAAGGACTTTATATTTAAAATCTATCTCTCTAGGTTAAACCTAGAGAAATAAATAGTATATTAAGAAATATTTTTCTAGGATTCTAACTTCTCTCTAAATAATATGTAGAGATATAGATATATATTTATAAGTTTAAAAGAATAGTTTTCTTTCTTTTTTTTTATATATTCTATAGGGAAGCTTAACTTTCTAGTTCCTAGGTTTAGAATCTTAGACCTTAGGTTATTCTTCTAAACTTTAGGGAGGAAAAACTATAGGTTAGAGAAGATAGTATTTCATTCTACTATTTCTACTATTTTAAATAATTAGAGAAGCTAGTTTTAGACTTTAATAACTAGAATGTTTTATTTTCTTCTTTGAATTATATAATTATTTACTTTAATAGGAAAGTTAAATATTTAGAAAAATATAATAGAAAATAAAGAGTATAATAGAAGAAAGTTTTATTTATATTTATAGATCTATTCTATATTCTTTATCTTCTTTACTTTAACATTTATTTTATTAAATTAAAGTTTAACTAAGAGGTTTCTCTTATATAGTTTCAATTTTTTTATTAAGTTTTAATATTCCTCTAGATATTAGAAAATAGCTTATTTTAAAATAGCTAAAAAGGAGGATTATATATAAAAGGATAAATAATATATATAAAGATAGTATTAAGAATATAATATAATATCTTCTATTAAGAAAAGATAATATTAAGAAGTTAGCTAAAGTTAAAGTAAACTATTAATAATAACTTAATCTTTTTAAAGTTCTAAAAAATCTTATATTTAAGAATAAGAAAGCTATTATACTTACTATTTAAGTAAAAGCTTTTATTAGAATATATCTAATTATAATCTTATTACTATTAGATTTTAATATAAATAAAATTATAAGTCTATTAAGCTTTATAAAATAAGTAGTTAGTATAAAGAGTTTTAAAAAAAAGATATATTTACAATAGGATTTATAGACTTAAGAGTTAGTTTTATTATTATATATAGTATATACTTATTCTTTATAATAACTATAAGATATTATATTCTAATTATTATACCTCTAGATAAAGAAGCTATATATAAAAGCTAGATAATTAATAATCTTCTAGATTTACTAGTTATTAGAATAGATAACAGTTTAATAGGTAAAGGCTTTTGACTAGGATGTAAATATCTTTTTAATATATAAATAAACTCTCTTATAATCTTATAGACCTATAAGGATATATTAGAAAGTTATTTATATAACGTAAAACTCCTTATAGATTCTAAACTATAGTATAAGTACTACTCTAAAATACTTACTCTAAAAAATATTAATATATAGGAATATAAAACTAGTAATTATTGAGTAAATAAGTTAACTTATAGAAGAAGATAAAAGGAGTACTAATAATTTATAGTTAACTTAGCTGAAGGAATTAAGACTTATGGATATATACTACTTACTACTTTTTTTAGTATAAGAAGGCTAATATTATAAATTAAGTAAAGAGAATAGGGTTTTTAAGTCTATAAAAATAAGGAGTATTAGTATTTTTAATTAAGATAAAGTAGTTATATTAAGTTATAGTTAAAAGAAGTTAATTATAGATAAAGTAAAATAATAGCTAGTAGGTTATAAATAAAGAAGAAAGAAAAATTAGTAAGATATAAATTAGAAGAAGTATTTTTATATTTCTAGTTATAGTAAATATATAGTTATAATTAAGGTAATATTGAAAACTCCTATTAATTATAAAAGAGACACTTTTTTATTTAAAAAACTAATTATTCCTCTTAAGTAGATTAGTTAAAAACAATATATTTATAAGCTTAGGATTATTTAAGTAAATACTTTTACTTTCTAATAAAGTTTTAATTCTCTCCTTAATATACTAATAAATATATCTTAATTTCCCTAAATCTAAATAAAACTTTTATTTTAATAGATACTTTTTCTAAAAAAGGTATTATTTATCTTATAGTTTAAATCTATAAATATTCCTTCTATTATTTAAGTAATTCTCTTTGCTTCTTAATACTATTTATTAAGAATTCTATTTAATATTATAATAGGCTTAATAGAGTTTCTTATTCTTAATAATTTATGTATTTTAAATAATAACTAGTATTATTAGTAAAGTATAGAATTAAAGACTTTTTATTTACTCTTAGATTTATAAAGTAAAATAGATCTAGTTTTTATAATATATTCTAGGAATTAGTTCTATTAAGTATATCTAGAAAGCTATAATAACTACTCTCTATTTTATATAGCTATATATAATAAGTAGCTTGGAGATTGTAATATTAATATTAAATTTTTATAATAGTAATTTCCTTACTAGCTTAAGTTAGGAGGGTTAATAATAGTAGAATATTTATTTAATTACTTCTAAGCTATAGTTATTAGAGATATTTATATTATAAACTAAGATAGTTTTATAAAATATCTAGTTAGGCTATATAACCTTATTAGTTATATTAAATAGTAAGAAGTATTAATTTAAGAGATTTAATTAATAGGTTTTATTTAGGCTATATAAGATTATATAGTAAATATTCTAGTTTGCTATATAAATATAAATAATAATTCTAAAGAAGAAGTTAGATAATATAGTTCGTAATATATAAAGGAATATTTTATATTGCTATATTTTTTATATAGAAGTAGTATAGTAATCTAGATAGGTCTCTTAATAGACTAATAGTAAAACTATATATAGTATTATAATATATAATAAGCTAATAAATAGAGAGGAGAGGTTTATGAATATTTTGAGATTTATAGACCTATATATAGGAGGGGGTAAGAAAAAGCTATAGTATTTAATAATTCGACAAATCTATATTATACTAAATATATAATACTTTAAATAGGTATTAATATTAATACTTCTTAATTAGATATAATAAGTTCTTATTATAGTAAAGATTCTATTTAGGGGATATAGCTATAAATATCTAATAAGTAATTAGTAAGTTAAAGTAACTTAAGAATTTTATAGCTTATTACTACTTAGTAAAGTATTTATATTATGTAGAGCTATATAGGTTGTATAAGAAGTAGATTATTAATATAATAATAAGGTTAATAAGAAGGATTAAATATTTAGAATATAATTTAATTCTTTCTAGTATTTTGAGGTTAATATTATAAAGAAGTACTTATTTGTTATAGTATTAGAAGTAGTATCTAATTTTACTTTAGTAAATAAGATTTAATTAGTAAGAAGGTTTTTAGTAAAATATTTTCAAACTTCTTAACTACTTATTAAGCTTAATTCTTTTATAAAAACTATTACTAATACTATTTAGAATACTACCTATTAAAATAGTCTCTTTAAAGCTGAAATTAGAAAGCTTCTATAAGTACTTATAGGAAGCTATATATAAAGGAATTAGAATATGGAGAAGTTACTTTATTTAATTCCCAGGCTTTATAACTAAAGATTTAATAGAGAGTTCTATTTTAATAAACCTAATAGACTAGAAGTTATAGTTAAGATATTAAGGAAAGGATTTAAGTTGATATTAGATAATAAGTGCTTTTTTTTAATATAAGACTAGTATCTTAATAGTAAATCTAGATAAAGTTATTTCCTAGGTTATTATAATATAAGCCTAAGGATTAATTAATAAGACTTTATAATATAGTAAAGAATAGTTAAATAAAAAGTCTACTTTTATAATACTATAAGTATATTATAAGTAATAGAATATCTAGACTTTTAAGAACTTAATATACTTTTCTATTTAGGTTTATAAAGTAGTCTTATTATTTATTAGATGCCTGAAAGAATAAATCTATAGTATACTAAGAATAGCTATAATACTAATAGTGATTTATTTAAATATAAGTAGTAAGTAGTAAACAACTTATTAATAAACCTATAGGAAGCTAAAGTTACTACATTCCTTATTAGTAATAGTAATATCTACTAAGTTAATCTTATAGTTAATTAGATAATAAAGAAGATCTTTTACTCTAATTCTATATAAAAAGACTCTAGTAATAACTACTTTATTGCAGTAGTAGAATAACTACTATAATTCTATATTAGTATAAGAGCTTTATTTAATAAAATTAAGTTACTTCAAGCTAATATTTAGATAGTACTAATAGATTCTCAATACGATCAGTTTACTTATAGTTTTTAAATAGTAGAATAATCTAGAGTATTTACTTAGAATATAATACTAAATATTATAAATTTACTATAAACTTTAATAGATAAGTAATATAAATATAAAAGTAAACTTCTTCTAGTTTTATATTAATTATTAGTTATAAATAAATATTTTAAACTTTCTAATAATATCTATAAGAACCTATTAATATAAAGCGTAATTTAAACTTATAAAGATTATAAGATAATAGGTAGCTTTTTACTTATTTTTAATAATAACTTACTACTAGTATTAAGAAGGTATTCATAAAGCTGAATACTAATTAGATAATTATTCTAATAATAACTAAAAGCATTAAAATTAGAAAAATCAACACTTAAGCTTTAGAAAATATTGTAGAGTAGGATTTACTAGATTGACTTAATATCAATATAGATACTATATTAAATCTCCTGAAATAGACTATAAGTATATATTCTATTTATATTTATTCTTCTAATATTAGTTTGCTTAATCTTTCTAGTATTACTTCTATAATCTTAAGTTAATATTCTATTTTCTATTAATTATTCTAATCTATATAACTATATAGGTCTTTCTAGTTATATAAAGGAGTGATTTATAAATTTATAAGTTAATTATTAGGCTTAGATTAAGTAGAATATTCCTATTAGTTTAATAGTTTATATATTGTTATAGCTTCTGAAAAGGGGAACTAGTTATAGTCTATTTAGAGATTAATCTAAGATAATTATTAGTAGGTAAATAATAAATAGATAAGATTAACTAGTAGAGATAAAGTTAAAGATAGAGAGGAATTTAAGTAGCTAGGCTAGTAATAGTTATAATAGTATAAATAGATTTTCTTTTAATTAAACTTACTATATAAAACTTTAAGTAAGTCTAAAAGGAGGATTATAATAAGTTTAAATCTAAAGTTTCTTTTATTATATAAGTAATATATATATATATAAGCTATATGTTTATATATATAGTACTTATCTTCTAAATAGTAGTAGGAGATATATAATTTATATATTATTTTATTCTTTAAATTTTGGAGTAGTATTTTTATAATTAGGTGTTTTCTATATTATAGATCTGCGAATATAGCGTTTTCTATTTGATATATTCTTCTAGATTTTTCCCCCTATTTTCTATTGCTATAGGATTGGGTTTAGGAGAGGTCGTTTTATTTGTTTGTTTTAGTTGTTTTAGCCTAAGCGGCTGGCGCCTATTTTGATAGCTATATATAAGAGTAGGAAAAAGGTAAGTTCTATTTAGTTTAAATAAATATAAATACTATAAGGTAGTATAAATGGAGTATTAGTTATTTTGTATTATAGTATTTGAAAAGTATTCTTAAGGGGAGTTATATATATAGTTAATTTAAAATTAATTATTAACTTATTTCTGGTTATTATCTCTACCATTTGAAATATATTATAACTTTTAGATTAATATAGTATTACTTATGGTTAAGAATAACTAATTATAGAGATTCTTAGAGTTTATTATAAAACTAAAAAAGGCTAATAAGTATTTAGATATACTATAATATATACTTATAAGTTATAAGTAGAATATTATATCTATATAGAGGTTGAATAAGAAGGTTTTCTAGATATATATAAGCTTTAATATAAAGACTTTAAAGGTTTCTTTTTTATTCTTTTTTAGGGCTTTTAATTATAATATTTTAGAAAGTAATATTTTACTACTTAGAAAGATATAGCTATTAACATTTATTATCTTCAAAGTAGTTTTTAATATAGTAAGTTTTCTATTTAAATTACAGGCTACAAATAGGGTTATTTAAGTATTTAAAGTAATACTTAAAAGCTTAATTGTTTAGTATAATTAAAATATATTAACCTATATATAATATAGGATGTTAAGTTTAAATAAGTAATTGCGAAAACAATAGATCTTTATTTTAAATATATTATATAAGTTTCTATTATATTCTATATTCTTATCATATAGTCTTATAAAGTCTATAGTATATTTAGTTAAAGTATCATTAAAAGAAGTAGTAGAGGCGATATATGAGAAGTATTTAAATTACTTTAGGAGCTGTAGGTTATTATCCTTATAATATAGCTCTTATATATAGGGAGGCTTTATACTTAGAAGGCTATATATTAATAAGGCTAATAAGGGAGGTTAGAATTATGATATTAACTTTAAGAGTATAAGAGCTGACTAACTATACTACTACTATTGCCTCTTAGTTACTCATAGGGAAATTCTAATAGGCTTTGTTTAGTAAATTTTAAATTTAGCCTTATAGAAAGATAATTTGATATATTACTTAGTAGATATAATATTTTTAAGAAACTCTAGGAAGTACTAGAAGTATACTTAAAAATTCAAAATTACTTCCTAAGGCTCCTAATATTATTATTACTCTCAATATCAAAGTCCTCCTATTTAATACGTTAATTGAAGATTCTATAGATATAACCACTATTTACATTAATTTTAATATAGTGGTAAATAAGGTATTCTTAAAAATAGTAGATTATGATAATTTTACCAAATTACTATATCAACTTAGACTACTCTTTAAAATTCCCCCAAATTATTTGAAAGATTTCTTAGTTATATATTTCTATATATTCATAAAAAGCTATATAATAAGCTAGAAAGCTTAAAACTCTAGGGGTATTATCTCCTAATAAGTTATTATGATTAATCTTTTGAATATTCTTAAAAGAAATTGGCATTTATATAGAAGAGGAGTTTTGTAGGCAGTCTAATACTTATCTTCAATATTACAGCCTTAATAGTATTAAAAGTATTTAGGAACAATTCTTCTACTTTAAAGGTAGTATTAGATATTATTATTCAGGTTAGGCTTATATAAGAAGGGAGGGGAGAAGTACTTTTCAAGATGCTATATAAGTCCCTGAAAATACGAAACTAAAGATATTATAATCTCTAATACTAAAGAAATCTAGTAGTATTCTAAAAGGGTTATTATATTTACTAAATACTCTCTAATTAGTAAATACTAAGAGTTTATTAAATTAAATCTTAGTATGATTATATAGAATACTGTAGATTAATTTAAATTATAGTAAAGGCCTATTAAATTAAGTTTTAATAATAGTCTTTTTAAGGGGTTAATATGTAGTTTAGAAGCTCTTAGTAAAATCTTGAAATAAGGAGTAGTCTGAAACATCTAAATAATAAATCTTACAATCCTTTATCTTATATAGACTTTAAGTATAAAGTTTTATAATTACTTCTTCTCTTATAATAAGCTTTATTAATTTATAGTATAAGAGTAATAAAAGAATTAATTTCTAACTAGTATTAATTTATCTAGACAGTAATCTATACTATATATTGTCATACTATATAGATATAAAATAGTAATCTGATTATTTATTATTATTCTTATTATATTATATAGTATATAATACTATATGAAGCTCTAGATCTATCGTAAAGTAATTAGTTACTTATTACTATATATTTAGCTATACCTAGTGTTAGGTACTTAGTACCTATTGCTAATAAGGTGTAGAAGGCATACTACTATATATATAGTAATATATATATTTAATATATACCCTATAGTATAGCGTAACTGATAACTATATAAGGTATATATACTATAATTGTAATACCCCATATATTATAACTATAGTAGCTTATATACTATAGTTATAACTAGAACTCTAGTAGTATAGCTAGAACTCTAATAATACAGCCAGAATTCTAAAATAAACCTTTTATATAAAAACCTTAATATCTCTATAAATAGTAGTTAGTAATAATGAATTATACTATTAATCAAATTACTATTTCTCCTTCTATTTAACTTCTATTATCACGGTTATTTTAAATAAAGCCTCATATTGAGAAAACTACTTTTATCATATCACATTTCTCCTAATTCTACAATTATCTATAGTAATAACTGAACTATCGATTTACCTACTTATCTATTTATTCTAATAGTAACAAGTACTACTCGCTAGCTAGTATTAACATTACCTCACTATAGTTCTTAATGGAATAATTATAATAAATATAAATCTATATATACCTTCTATATTTACTACCTATTGTATTAACTAACTATATTATTATTACCTAAGGTTTCTTCTCTTTAAATAGTTCCTCAGCCTTATTATTATCTATAGAGTATATAAGATAAGAGCTAATTATTAGGTGTAGCTTCGTTTAAAGGGTTCCTAATAGGCATATGACTTTAAATAGATTAAAAACTTTCAATACGACTGTAATATTAATAATTTTAAAGTATAGACTTCTACTATATATTTCTTAAAAGTTCAAATAAGAAGAGGTCAAAAGTAATAGAAGCTTTACTTAATTTATAATATATATATTATTAAGATTACTAAGTATTTTAACTCTAAATTTCAATGAATTCTAATTATACTATTTCTAATAATATCTTTTAATATTTAGTTACTTTTGCTTTATACTTAGAATAGTATCTAAGCTCTTTACCTTACATATAGATTTAACTATGAATCTTACCTAATGATAGTATTTATACTAATCCTAGCTTATAACTAGTTAAAATAGTAATTAAATTACTTATCATTATGAATAATTATACTACTAGTTCTAATATTAAACCTTATAGTAATAGAAGGGTTTAGAGTAATAATTAGGAAGAGTTTTATTAAGACTAAGGCTTAATATATATAGTTAAGAATAACTACTAAAGTTATAAAGTTAAGAATCTTTAGAAATCTCTTGAAAATAGAATATAATAGAGTACTAAAAGTTAGGCATTTTATAATCTATTGCTTTTCTATAATTATATTATTATAAAAGACATAAAATCTCTTTAAAATCTATATAGCTACTTATAAAAGAATAAGTATAAAATAGGTATAGAAATATTTGGTTATGATTATTATAATTAAAACTATTAGTATATTAGATTAAGTTTCAATGAAATTATTTTTAATATTATAATCAATAAGTAACGTATAGATATTTAAAAGAAAGTTGTCTAGCTATCTTATAAGCTATTATATTAAGCTAGTAATATTAGAAATTAAATATTAATTAAATAATACCTCAATATTAATACTTTATTAAAATACTAATTATTAGATATCTTAGAATATTATAATAATATAATTATAGGGGTTTTCAAAGCTATCTAACTATATTAGAACTACTTATATCTATATAAGTATTATTTATATATTAGCTATATTTAATGTATTAAGATTATTTACTAACAAGAATAAGCTGAGTCTTATTATACTTATATAGAGATTTCAAGTTAGTTTATATTAGTATTCGAGAATCTTTATATTAAGAGTATAAAGTTTATCTTAGCGGTAAATAAGGCTTAGTAGAGATATTAAAGTTATATATTTTAAGGTTATGATAGATATTTAAATAGAGTACTTATAGTAAGTAGTAATTAAATATCTTGAGATATTTAAATTATATATAACTATAAGAGCATAAGAATATAAAGGTATTATAAAGGGAGTTATTAGTTATTTCTTTTTAAAAAAGTTAATATAAAGTAGATATACTAGCTACTATAGCTATAAGGGGTTTAGCTTTAGATTAATTAGGGGCTAGCTATAGTAGTTAGTAGGGGGGTGGGAGGGCTGAAATCATAGTTTAGGGGGCAATATATCTACTAATAGTCGTAGTAGAGAGCGAACTATTAGCCCCTCCTATATCTTTTAATATAAATATTCATTAGATTAGATTTCAAAAGATTCATATACATTAGATCGCAATTAGTTTAACTCCCTACATTTGAAATTATAATATAATTAGATACTTAATTGATATCCTTTTGACCTTCAAACTATCTTATAAGTTCTTCTTGATTATATTAAGATATCATAGACTATATAGTTTGATACTTCCATAAGATGAAATTCTGAATACTATGATTTAAGACTTAAGAACTATTAATAAGATATTTTAAATACTTCTGAATTTAAGAAGCACTTCTTTTATAAGTAATAGAAAAGCTTAAAGTTCAAATTATAACTGAATTATCTATTTATTTAAAGGACTAATCTAATAGAAAGCTATTCAATAAAATACTATTAAAATATCAATAATTGAAATAGAACTGCTTATTGTTAAAACAGTTTTAAAAGAAGCTATAGTACCAAAGAGATTACTTGAAGGCATTAAATTTAATCTTAGAATATTTAAAGAATCTATCATAATAACTATTAAATCATTAGACTAATAGTTCTAAATAACAAATACCTATTTAATACGCCGTAGTATATAAGTATTTAACAAATATGATTATATTAAAGATACTTAAAAAGAAGGTTTCAAGCTATCTATATATTTATAGATTTAATATTAATAGATAGATTTGCTATAAATTTAATATAAGTAAAGTTTAGATAATTTAAAATACTTCTTAATTTAATAGTTCTAAAAGTTATACTCTTAAAAGTAATTAAAATATATTAATACACTTCTTAAAACTATTCCTAATTAGTTAAATAATATATATAAGTAATCTAAATTCTAGAGTTTTAACTATTTGATAAAATATTGTAATAGTATTTAAATAGAAAGTAAGAAAGTAATAGAACTGTTTAAGTTATTTATAAAGAAAAAGACTTTCTAATTAAACTAATATCTGATTTAAAATAAACTATTTGAATTTAAAACTGTAAATAGATATATGAGAAGTAATAATTAGTATTTAGAAATCAACTGAAAGAAATATAGAAAACTAAGTAGATTTTTTAAATGTAAGAGCTAATATTAATATTTCTCTAAAATAGAGAAGAAAATTATTAAAGCTAATTGATAGAATATCAAAATTAAAAGTCTAGCTTCCAAATTTCCTAACAACTATTTAAATATAGAATTTGACTAATACGAAATTTCATTAGGATTACTAAGCGCCTAGAAATATAACAAGTGATAAAAGGCTAAATAAATAGTAATACTTAAAATAATTGAGTAATAATAGATTATATAGTAATTAGAATTCTAATAACAAAATTTTAATATACTTTTATTCCTAGGAAAAACAAGCCTTTCGCTTTGTATAGAGAATATTTAGCACCTAGCTAAAACCTGTATCTTAACCTATTTTATACTAATTGTTACAGCTATAGTTACTTTAAGTCTTCCAATTATAATAATATTATGTCGATAGTATATAAGTCTTGTAATATCTCTAACCTTAAGTCATTTTACCTAATAATACTATCTTAAGCCTTTATAACTATAAGCTAATAATTACAACAGATTTCAATATATATACTTTTCAGAATAATAATACCTAATAAGCTACTTCTAATATCCATTTAAAATATTTAGAGTTTCACTAAATATCCCACTTTTAAGCGCTAGATTCTATTTTATTCTTTTAATCTTATACTTCTTAGTTATACTAATAGTCTTATCTTCTAGTTATATTTCAAAATTAAACCTAATTATAGCTACCTTAAAAAGAGTAGAGAAAATAGTAAAATTACCTTTATTTAATACTAACTTATTTAAACTCTTATAAAAGTAGCTATAGTCTTTACAATTATCAATAGTTCTAATAAGATTAATATTTATATTAAGATTATAGGGGTTAAATATAGTAATAGTATTCTTATTATTATTATTATTAGTAGTAGTAGTAGTATTATTATAGGATAAAGAGAGGGCTAGTCTTCTATTACTCTCTTTTATCTATAAAGCTAGTATTATCAAAGTATACTAGTAGTATTCTAGTGTGAGTTAATATTATAAGTACCGCTGCAGTAAGTTTAATACTTCGAAGCTACTACTAATATATTAAGCTACAACCTACTAAGATTGTTATATAGTTTATACTAATTTCCAAGTTAAGACTCATTAGAATAGATAGATAGGTAGGTAAATCAATAGTTAAGTTATTACTATAGATAACCGTGAAATTAGGAGAAATATAATAGGATAAAAATAGTCTTCTCAATATGAAGACTTATTGAAAATATTCGTAACAATAATAGTTAAATAGAAAGAGGAATAGTAATTCGATTAATAGTATGATTAACTATTTCTAATTATTCTTTATAGAGATATTGAGGTTTTTATATAGAAGGTTTATTTCGGAGTTCTAGCTATACTACTAGAGTTCTAGCTATACTATTAGAGTTCTAGCTATAGTTATAGTATATAGGCTACTATAGCTATAGCATATAAAGTGCTATAACTAAAGCGTATATATTTTAACGTAATATATAAGCTATTATAGCTATAGTATATAACACGTTATAACTATAGTATATATAGCATTATAACTATAGTATATATACCTTAGTGTAATATATAGACTACTATAGCTATAGCGTATAACGCGCTGTAACTATAGCGTACGGGCCAAAATGTAGCATATGCTATAGCGCAGCTAGAGCGTATTAGCTACTATAGCTATAGCGTATGAGGCGCTATAACTACAGCGTATGTGGCTTGAACTACTTCTGGTACCCTGTAAAAGAGTGAACCTCTATTCTTTTACCTCCTTTACTTAAGGACTACTAGGGGTAAAAAGGTAAAGTAAGTATGTGTTTGTAGAGCGATTTTCAAGTGATTTATTTATATACAAATAATATATAACGTCTCATTACTTCTATTAGAATAATAGAAATAGAAGTTTTTTATATATTAGAATAAATCTAATATCTCCCCATAAGGTATGTTTTGCTAGTATATAGCTTACTTGAATAAAAACTCGTAAGGTTTATTAAAAAGTAAAATGAGAGAAATTATATAAAGTTATAAAATCTAAAACTATAAAAAGTAAAAAAAGAAAGACTTTTAAGATATTCTTTCTTAAGATTTAGATGAAATTCACTTAAATTTTACTAAGCTTAAAAGCTTAATTAAAATATTAGCTATATTATCTTCTATATTTATATGATATATGAATATATATTATTCCTAATAAAATCTCTTATAAAGTAATATCTTATATCTATATATTTTACTCTTTTATAAAATTTGAAATTCTCAGTTAGCTTTCTTGCTATTGAATTATCTATAAACATCTTTGGTTTTTTAATTTTAGATAATCCTAGTTTTCAATGCATATAATTATAATTATAATATAAATAAGTAGGAGGAGCCAATAGCTAGCTTTCTATTATAACTATAAATAGATATATTACTTTGTCAAGTATTACTTTAGCCTTCCCACCCCCCTACTAACTACTATAACTAGCCCCTAATTAATCTAGATTTAAACTTCCTATAGTTATAGTCAATATATCCGCCTTATATCAACCTTTTTAATAATAAATAACTAGTAACTCCTTCTATAATAACCTTACGCCTTTATACCTTTATAATTATATATAATTTAAATGTCTTAAGATATTTAATTACTACTAACTATAGGTATTCTATTTAAATATTTATTATAATTTTAATATCTATAATTTTAATATCCCTCAGACTAAGTCTTAATTACTCTTAAGATAAAACTTTATACTATTAATATGAAAGTTCTCTACTATTAATATAAGCTAACTTATAATTTCTATATAAGTATAATAAGACTTAGTTTACTCTTATTAGTAAATAACCTTAACATATTAAGTATAACTAATATAAAAGTAATATTTATATAAATATAAATACTCTTAGTATAACTTAATAGCTTTTGAAATCCTCATAATTATATTACTATAATATTGTAAAGTATATAGTAAGTAGTATTATAGTAGCATATTAATATTAGGGTATTATGTAATTAATACTTAGTCTTTAAAATTCTTAGCTTAATATAATAGTTTATAGGATAGTTAGATAATTATTTTTTAAATATCTATAGGTTACTTATTAATTATAGCTTTTAAGATACTTTTATTAAGACTTAATCTAATAAATTAATAGCTTTAATTATAAGGGTTATAAATAAATACTATTATATTTATCTTATACCTCTCTTCGTATAGATAGTTATATAGATTTTCAAGGGATTTTAAATTTATTACAAAAGTATAGATATAGAAGAATAAGAGATTATAGAATACCTAGCTTTTAGTATTTTATTTTATCCTGTCTTTAAGAGGTTTAAAAAGGTTCTTAGTCTTATAACCTTAGTAGTTACTTTTAGCTATATATATTAAGCTTTAGCCTTAATAAAGCTTTCTCTAATTATTACTATAAAGTCTTCTATTACTATAGAGTTAAATATTAGAATTAGGAGGATAAGTTTCTATAATAATAAGTAATTCTATTATTATTTTAACGAGTTATGAGTTAGTATTAATATGAATACTATTATTAGGTAAAGCTTATAGTTAAATCTATATATAAGGTAAAAAGCTTAGAGACTACTCTAGGTATAGAGTAGAAGTAATTAAATATAAATAAGTTGTTTCTTTATAGGCGTCTGATAGAGCTATATATTTAGCTTTATAAGTAGATAAAGTTACTATGTTTCGTTTTATAGAAGGATAATTTATACTATTACTATTTCTTTTTGAATAGGAAATATTAAAAGAAGTAGATTTCCTATTATTTAGATTTCTTATCTAATTTGAATTAGTATATCTTATAATATTCTGAATAGAAGATATATCTTTATAGTTATAGGTAAATCTGTATTATTTATTATTATTTAAATAGTCCTATATATAGTTAAAGGTTGAAAAATATTTCTATCTAAATTATAAGTAATTGAGAATAGACTATTACTATAAAGGTAATATTAAGCTTTACTTTTGAAGCTAAATATAATAGAACTCCTATTTCCTATTAAAACTTTAAAACACTTTATTTTAAAGCTTTTTCTTTATTTTGAAATAATTTGAAGTTATTGTCTATAGGAGTTTTAAATTTATAAATAGTTTCTTTTTTATTATTTTAGTACCTTTCTTAGTATATTTATTCTGATCAATAGTAACTGTTTTCTTTCATTTTAGTTTATAGATAAATTATAATTGAGAAAGATAGAAGGTTCTCCTAGGTTTTAAATTTTTATTTTCTATTTTAAAGAATTATATATATAATTAGCTATTATTTGATTATGAGTAGCTAGTAATATGTTATCTATATAGTACGCTGAAATAGCTATATATAATCTTTTATCTAAAATACAGAACTACTTTACTATAAGGAGAAATAATGAATTCTATTAAAAAAAGAATACTTTTAAAATAATTATACTCTAGTCTAGGACTTTATTTTAAATTATATGATACTGTATTTAATAAATAAATAATAGTATAGGTTTTGTTATTCTTATAAGTATTTATATTTATATTCAGATTAAGTTCAAAAGAATTCTTCTTTATATTGAGATAAAATCTAATTAGTAAGTAAGTATATATAGTTTTATTAATATTAGTATGAATAAATACTATAGTAATATCATTTTATATTAAAATCTATTGTAAATAAGTAGAAAGAATTATTATTCATCTCTAACTTTCAGGCCTATAAGTAGTACTAAAGGTTTTTAAATGATTAATATCTAAATATTAATTATAGCCTTAAGCTATCTATCTAGCCTTACATATAGCTTCTTTAGTTATATTATTAACTTCTAATTTATAAGTTTATTTACTACTTAGAATATTAATATTTTTCATATTAATAGTAGATAGAGGTATTACTTTCTAACTATCTATAGATCTTATTTATTCTATTTCTTTTATTATAGCTAGAGTTTAGTTTCTATATTTAGGAAATTTAAGTATTTGAATAAAAGAGATAGATTCTTCTATCTTATTAATTAATAAAATATATAAAGCTTAATTATTCTTATTAGTATGTTTATATAACTTTATATAATTATCTAAATTAGGATAGTCTAAAAACGTAAAAAGGGCGCTTTCTTTATAGGTTTTATACTTTTCTGTAGCGTCTTCTAATATAGTAGGTAAATTGATATATAGGTTAGACTTTCTCTAAATATTGTTATTATTTTCTGTATTTAATTCTGATATTTTATTATTTTCAGTTAATCTAATACTTAGACTTTCTTCTGGAATTACTCTAGTTATTTCTTGGACTTTAATAGTAAGATTTATTAAAAAATTATTATTATTATTCTTATTTTGATTTATATTAGAAGTAGAATTATCTAGGTTTAAAATAAGATTATTATTAGGTTGACTAAACTTATATCTATTAGAATTCTTTTCTAAGTGAATAGATAAAGATAACTCTTTTTCTGAAGTATGAAAAGTATTTTCTAGGATTTCTATATCTCTAGACTATATAGCTCTCTTTTTATTAGAATTCCAAATTTTATAATTATTAATTTTATAAGTTATAATAGCTGCTTTATAAATTCTTATATCTAATTGTTTAGTATTAGAACCTTGATTTTTATAATAGTACAGGCTACTCTATATTTTAATATTATTAATATTAAGCGTTATTTAATTTTAATATATATGGAGTCTTAGAATTTATAGAATTATAAGGGGTTCTATTATATATATATATAAACGTTATTAAGATACCCTCTGTAAATAATAAAGTGAGTTTAAGAAATAAATTAGAATTCTAATTTTATCAATTAGAATTCTTATTACTTTTTTTCAAATTATTAAATTTATAAA
>AMCV02000003.1:4267637-4295223 GCA_000350065.2 Colletotrichum orbiculare MAFF 240422
ATTTATTACCTCTATTAGTATTAAATTCTTTTATTTTTCTCTTATTATTATTACTATTTACTAATTCTTTAAATTTGAGAATGAGTTTAGAAACTTCTTTAATTAATCTAATTGTTAATAAAGATCCCTAAGTAAATCTAATTAGTTTATTAAGAAATATATTATATCTATTAAATCTATTTTATATTATAAGAGTTATAAGTTTATATAAAACTAAACTAATATAATCTAAATATTAGAAACTTTATTTCTATTTTTTATTACTTTTATTAATGTTATTAGTAAAACTTCTTTTAATATAGGTTTTATAAATAGAAAAAGTATCTATTTTATTTATCTTTTAAAATAGGTTTAAAGTAACATTTCTTAAACTATTTATTACTTTTATATTAGTATAACCTAAATGATTATATAAAAGTTAAATATTCTATAATAGAATAATAGAAATAATAATATCCTTTTATAAAATAGAAATATTAAATTTATATACATTATTCTTCTTAAATCTTAATGTTAAAATAGAATTCGTTTCTATATTATATAATATTACTTTCTTCTCAAATATTAATGTAATTCCTATGATATTAAATCTACTTTGAGATGATAAGTTAATTCCTAGTTCTAAAATATAATAAATTTCTTTTAATATAAAGGTTTAATTTTTTAGAGATCATCTTACATTTCTTATTATTTTAACTATAAGTTATATAATACTTCCCTATTTAATCTGATTTAGATATGATTTTATGTTAAATAAAATTGATTAATCTTTAACTATAGAAATAGTAATAGTAATATTTAAGTAGAAATAAATACTTTTATAATTTTCTCTTTCAATTGAATTCTTAGAGTTCCTAATAATTTTTTAATTTATCAAAAAACCTAAAGGTTTATTATTATTATTATTTCCTATCATAAGGGGTCTTTAGATAAATCTGTTATCTTTAAAAATATCATCTTCCTTAGAAAATATATTAGAATCTATATCTTTAGAAATAAATTCTTCAGATTTAGGAATTTCCTTTTCTTTATCTTCTAATAATTTATTTTCTACTTTATTATTTTCTTTAGTTCTAATTTAAGTAATATTAATAGATTCTAAATTCTTCCTTTTAGATACTTTCTTATTTTTATTACTATTTGTTACTAGGGTATTATTTTACTAACTTAGAGTTTTCTCTAGATAGAAATAGGTATAGTTTTCTTTAATAAAATTATTTCGCTTATGATTTTTATAAAAGATTTCTTTTTATTCTTATAAGATGTTTTAATAATTTCAAAATTCTTCTTATTCTGAATATTTTTAGTATAATTAATTGAATTACTATTTCTTCTTCTAAATGTATCTAATAGATTAGAAAATCAAAAGTCTAAAGCATAAGCTTTTTGATGAGACTTAAGGTTTGAAATTATAAACGTAATAGAACTTTTATAGATAGGGTTAAAGCTATTTAAAACATATATTAAAACTATTTTCCTAAGTAATTCTAATTTATTATAAAATAGATTATTACTTAATTCCTTAATTTTATCTAGACACTCCTCTATATTACTAAAATTACTTAAAGTAGTATTAAAAGGTTCTTTATAAATTAAGGATTTATTAAT
Source organism: Colletotrichum orbiculare MAFF 240422 (assembly GCA_000350065.2). Lineage (NCBI taxonomy): Eukaryota > Fungi > Ascomycota > Sordariomycetes > Glomerellales > Glomerellaceae > Colletotrichum > Colletotrichum orbiculare. The sequence continues at coordinate 4,269,246 of AMCV02000003.1, forward strand.
AAAGCTTGAAAGCTTATGGAGTTCTTTTAAATATTTAAATATTTAAAAAATATCTATATTATCTTTTATTATTTAAAGACAATTATTCTTAAGATATAGTTATATATAACTTAGAATTGTCTTATTTCTATCCCTATTTTCAGAAGTAATAAATTTAGTAATATCTATAAACATATCTTTACTAAGAAGTAAAACTTTAATATAAATAAACTAGACTTTTTAATTACTACTTCTTTTTTATTTGGAAATAGTAATCTTTCTAGAATTGCTTATTTTATTAAAATAAAATAAATTACTTGAAATATATAATTTATAAGAATTTCTCCAAAAGGATAAAAAACGTCTTCTAGTATATAATATTAAAAAGTACTATATTTTCTAAAGAAATAAGGATTAAAGATTAAAATCTTTCTTTTCTATTTGAAATAAAGATATAACTTAAAGAATAAATTTAAAAATTAGAAATCTAAATTTCAGTATTTTGAAATAAAGATATAATTTAAAGAATAAATCTAAAAATCTGAAATCTAAATCTCAATATTTTCCTTTTCCGTTTTCAATAAATTCAATTTTTCCTTGTTTATAAAATCAATAGAAACCCAAGGTAAAATTCGAGATAAAAGGAGTTGATTTTCCGTATGAGTTGATTCTTTGCTATTAAAATAATTTGAAACTAAAAAGAAAATAAACTTAAAAGTAATTAAAACAAAGTAGTGAATTAAGAATAAATCTCAAATATCTAAGGAATTAAGGAGAACGGAAATAAGCGGAAAAATCAGATTTTAAGATATTAAAATAGCTTGTTAAAAAAAGTAAATTCTTCCTAAAAGAAAAGTAATTTTAGTAAGGTATTTAGTTTCTATAAAAGTAGTAAAAAGGTAGAGACTTTTATAGATTTTGTTATAATAATTGATCTTTATAAATAAATAAGAAGGGGAATGTTTTAATCAGTAAAGTATAGAATCTTCAGATTGAGAAGAACTAGGCTTATTATTTATTAAAGTAGATATATAGGTAAATCAATTAATAGTTAAGTTATTATTATAGATAACTATCAAATTAGGGGAAATATGATAAGATAAGAGTAGTTTTCTTGATATGAGGATTTATTTCAAATATTTATAGTAATAATAATTAAATAGAAGGAGAAATAGTAATTTAATTAATAGTATGATTGATTATTTCGAACTGTTGTTTATAGAGATATTGAAGTTCTTATATAGAGCGTTTATTTTAGAGTTCTGGCTATACTACTAGAGTTCTAGCTATATTACTAGAGTTCTAACTATAGCTATAATATATAAACTACGATAGCTATAATATATAAAGTGTTATAACTATAACGGATATACCTTAATAGAATGTATAGGCTACTAAAACTATAATACATAACATATTATAACTATAGCATATAGAGTACTATGACTAAAATATATATTTTTTAATATAATATATAAATTACTATAACTATAATATATAATATATTATAACTACTATTATATATAATTAGAAGGTCAAATCTAGTGTATATTATATATAACTAAATATAGCTATATATATTACGTAAGGCTTTATTTTAAGTAGTTTAAATGAAGCGAAGCCTATAGAGATAATACTAGTACCTAAAGTTTAACTAATATAAATTCTACCTCTTAAGTATATTATTCCTAATATACTACCCTAGTTTTAAGGGTTCTATTTATAGCTTAGCTCTTTTAAATAATACTAAGTAAATCTTCTAATTATATCTTATAAAAAGCTCTTTCTATTACTTTATTATTCCTATTAAATCTCTATTTCTATAATAAGAAGAATAACTCTATTTATAAACTATTCAGATATTTCTTATTAATTAAAAACTACTTCTAAAACTCCTAAGCTTTTATTTAACCTTATCATTACTATAATTCGAAATCTAAAAGTCCTAATTAGTAGTTAAAAGCCTTATTAGGATCCTTAAAAGCTAAAAGCCCCTCTACAAATTCTTCTTCTTATTATAACTTTAGGTAGTTTAACTAATCTATTATATTAATTTAAATTATAAAAATACTAAACTAATAGTTCTAGAGAAACTTCATAAGGCTATTAGCTATAAGGTTTCCTAAAGATATATATTTAATCTTAAAATACCCATATATAACTTCTTATTATAACTAGTAATTATAAATATCTATATACTATAGTTCTATATATAATTCTACTATTTTAATAGTTATAAAGTATATTATTTACTAATTATTGTATTAAATTTAGATAGTAAGGTAAAGTTTATATATCTTACTACTACTAAATTTATTTATTATAAAATCTACTTAGAATATAATAATAAAATAGCTAGTAAAAATAACTTTTTAAGTAGCTTAAGATAATACTAAAGGTTCTACTTTAGTTATTAAAATAGTAATAATATTTTATTTATAATGTGTTATATATTTAGCCCCCTACTTAGTGGGTAGCCTTATATAACGCTTAGTATTAAATCTTTATAATAAAACAAAACCTAGTAATATACTATAGCCTATATATATCTCTATAGGTAAATATAGTAAAAAAGACCTAGTAGTATAGTATTTAGTTCAAACCTAGCTTTAACCTAGATATATATAGGTAATATAAAGTAATAGAGTAACAACTAGATACGCGAACTTACTAATATAAGCTATATAATAGTTTCTATAGTAGTAGCTTCAAAACATTAAACTTACTGTAGTAATACTTATAATATTGATTCATACTGGTAATAATACTACTAGTACATCTTAATAATACTAGCTTTATAAATAAAAGAGAGTAATAGAAGACTAACCCTTTCTTTATCTTATAATAATACTACTACTACTAATAATAATAATAATAATAAGAATACTATTACTATACTTAACCCCTATAATTTCAATATAACTATTAATCTTATTAAGGCTATTAATAATTATAAGGACTATAGCCGTTTTTATAAAAGTCTAAATAAGCTAGTATTATATAAGGGTAATTTTACTACTTTCCTTAGTCTTCTTAAAGATAGCTATAGCTAAGTTTAACCTTAAAATGTTACTAGCGGATGAGGCTATCGGTATAGCTAAGAAGTATAAGATCGAAAGAATAAAAAAGAATCTGGCGCTACTTTATTCTGAAAAGGTATATATATTGAAATCTGTAGTAGTTGTCGGCTAATAGTTAGGAAGGCTAAGATGACCTAAGGTTAGAGATATCGTGTGACATTCAAAGACTTAAAGTAACTATAGCTATAGTAGTTAGTATAAGGTGGGTTGGGGCATAAGTCCTAGCCAGGTGCTAAATGTTCTCTGTGTGAAGTAAAAGGCTTAATATTTTATTTATTAGTTTATTATATAATTAAACTTCTAAAGAAATATATAACATATACTTAAAAGCTCTTTTCATTATTACTATTGTTTACAAAACTAGTATATATAGTAACTATAAAGCTATTAAATAGATTACTAACTTTATTATTGAATTTAAAGTAGAAATTCTTCATCTTATTCAAGTATTATATTATTTATTTAGCTTCTATATAGGGACTATCCAAAAGATTTAATTAAAGTATAATAATTAGCTTATTATATGAGTAATAGTTAGTCTTATTATAATTATAGTATAATTAGTAAAGCTAATATCTTATTAATAGTATTTAATTTCATATAAGAAGCTTAGTTATATTATAATAAAAATTCTTTAGTTTTTAGAAATATTTTAAAGTATTTAATTTATTATATATATTTTATAGAATATCAAAAACGCTTTTTAATATATACTACTTATAGAAACTATAGCTATTATACTACTTAATCTTAAATAATCTTTATATTAAGAGATTAGTATAGGTCTTTACTTCTTTTAAGATAATACTTCTTTTAAAAATCTACTAATAATATAAATACTTTAGATATATCTTCTAAGGGGAATAAGAATATATAATTATCAATATAGAAAAAGAAGATAATACGCCTCCTAAACTAATAATATAGCTTTCTTATAATAAGTTTAAAATTAAGATATTTAAAACCTCTTTCTAAGTAGTATTACTATAAGAAGGAAGATTTCAATAAATTATATAGTATTTTATTAAAATAGTAGATCTTATTTAGTATTTAGTAACCTAGTAGTATCTCTATATAAATAACCTTATTAAATACTATATATATAAAAATATTAACTATATTATATTAGAATAACTTAAATTTAAAGTAATTAGTAGTTATTATAAAAGTTCAAAATAATATACCTATTAGAATAACTATATAAATCTTATAATTATCTTATAATTATTAATCTCTATAGATAATTAGTTAAATTTTAATTATTAAAAAGGACTTATACTTATTAAGTTTATAAGTATAAAGTTAATAATACTTTAAAACTTTTAAACTTCTTATAAAAACCCTACTAATCTTATTCTAAAAATGTAATTTAATATAACTCTTAAGATAAGTTTATTTAGTTATTATTATAGCTTTAATATATGAATAAATAAGAACTATTTAGTAAGATATAAGTAATAATAATAACCTCTACTATAAGATTCTTAGAATAAGAACTTCTATTTCCTTATATTTTAAATACTCTTTAATATTTAATTTACTTTATAGTTAAAATTTATTATTAAAACTTATAATATCTATATCTTAAAGTCTTTAAGAAAATTAAACTTTTGGAATCCTTTCTAATTAATGATTTATACTATTCTATAGTTATAAATAAGAAAATTTTCAAATACTTTAAAATAAGTAAAGAATACTAGTTAGGAAAGTAGTTTTAAATAGAAATCTCCTAATTATTCTAATATAATACTTTATTTATTCCTTATATTCAACTCTCTCTAGAAATATTTAAAATATTTACTTTTCTATAATATTATCTAAATAAATAAAGTTATAAAACAACATAATGAGTAACTCTAAAGTGATTTTTAATATAAGTTTTGTAATTTTAAATAGTATTTTATAAAGTTTTAGAATAACTGCTATATAGATATAAAACCTTAAATTATTTCAATTACTTCTTATTTTATTTGAACTACTTTATTAGACTTTTTATTAAAACTTAAGTAAATAGTTAAGTTAACTTTAAATAACTTTAATATAAATATTTATTCTTACAATTAGTAAGAAATTCTATTAAAATTAAAAAGTTTAAGATTATCCTATAGAAAGGCTAAATTTCTATTAAAAAGAAAAGTCTTATCAAAAGAAGTATTATATATCACTATAACTTTATTTTAAACTAAGTTCTATATTTAATATTAATTAGTTGAAGTATAATTAATTTAGAAACTAATATAAATATAACTTTTAAAATATACTAAATACTTTTACTTAAGTTTTATATCTATAGTAAGAATAAGATATTAATAGCTATAAGTTTAAAGGTAAACTAAGTCTAATCTTATAATATTATTTCTTTAAATAACTTTATAAAACTTCTAATATAGTATTTATTAACCTAAAAGGTATATAAGTATTTACTTATAAAAGAATACTACTACCTTTAAGATTTCAAATTAGAATTCATAAAGTAGTTTACTTTTATACTTTATAATTCTTATATATACCCTAATAATTATTCTAATATATTTAGTATTTCTATTTTAGCTTTAAATATATAAAATAGATAACTTAAGATATATACTTCATAAAGTCATATTATACTTCAAATTCTTATACTTAGAAACCTTATTATTATATTTAAAAGCCTTAATATCAATATTATACTAATACTTAAAAAATATAATAAATCTCTTAAATACTCTTATAATAATAACTCTAATATAATTAATAAAATAAAAGTCCTAAGAGTAATGAGTAGCTCTATCTGTAAATATTAGACTTAAAATATAACTACTATAATTCTAATAATAGGAATAGAAATTAAAAGTAATATATTCCCTAAGGGTGATATATAAAGTATTCTTATATTCTATACAGTAGATCTTATATTTAACCTTATTAATACTATAAACCTTATATACCCCCTAAATAAACTAGTACTTATCATACTTCAAATAATTTTTAGTAATATAAATATCTTATATAACTAAAATAAAATAATTAAGAGGTTTTCTACTAAGATATTCTAACTATTAATCTTAAAGCTATTTATTACTTTTCAAGAGTTTTTAAGTTATATCTATAATATGCTACTAATAGTAGTAATATCTAAGAGAAAGCTTATACTATATTAATTGTACTACTAAAATGATTAATTTCTTATAAAATTTATTATACCTAAAGACTTACTAGTTATATTAAATATTAATAATAGTAATCTCAGAATAGTTATTCCTCTATAGTTAAAATAAATAGTTTAGCTTAATATTTTATTAATATTTTACTTTTATAATTATTAAAAGAAAATAAGATTTAAAACCAAAATAATATAAAGAGCAATATTATATAAATATAACTTCATTTCTTTACCTTTACTAATTATAATAAAGATCTTAATATCTCTTTAGCTTTTCATAAATATAAACTTTATACTATATTAATTATAATCTCTTATAAGAACTCTTGAAAAATTATAAAATACTCTATATCTTAGAAAATATAAATTAAAACATCTAAATTAAACCTAAATAAATCTTAAAAAGAATATTACTAACATCTCTCTTTATAATATATTTACTATATAATCTTATAGCTATTTTAACTAGAAAGCTAACGATATAACTATTATTATTTAAAAATCTAAACCCTTTTTAAGAAGTCTAAATCTAAAGTTAATAACTATTTAATTCTCTTTTTAGTTAAAATATTTAGTACCTAGCTTTTATAATCTAGTTAAAAATGTAAATATAATAATAGTATATTAAAATATTCCGCCGCCTATATTTTAAAAAACATAAAGGCTTATCTGGATTCTAAAAGTATTTCTTATTATCTCAAAAGTTTAAAATAATAATTAGAACTTCTACTATAATATTAAAAGTATTATAATTAATCTTATTATATAAGAAGGCTTAAGGAAATACTATATTACTTCTATAATAGTTAGAATAACTTTATCTAGAATTAAAGAATTTAAATAGCTTTAAATTATAAATATATAACCCTATATATAGGATTTCATTAATAAAAGGGCTGATAAAACTACAAGATTATAAATTTAAAATATCTTAATAATAAAAGAAATATAATTAACTATTTAAGCTTTATATATAATATCTTATTACTCCTAAAACTATACTTTAGTTTTTACTCTTATAATAAGACACTTAAATCTAAAGAATTAAAACATCTTATAATATATTAAAATAATATTTTAAAAGGGTTAATTATTTATAATATTAAAATAGTAATAGAAATTAATAGCTTATACTACTATATCTTCTTCTATATAATAATGCTCATATTAAAATACTCTATTTATATATCTAAAGAGTTAAAGTATTATATAGACTTAGTTTAACTACTTATATGAGTATTCTTAAACTTTTAAAATATAGAAACTATTGAAAACTATTCTTATAGAATACTATAGAAAGCTTAGGATTCTAATAGATTTTCATAGGGATTTCCTAATAGAAATTATAAAGATTTCCCTAAAATTTCTTATTAGAAATTACTAAGATTTCCTATTAGAAATTACTAAGACTTCTTATAAGATTTCTCTAGGATTTCCTATTAGATTTCTTAGAGAATTCCTAGTAAAAACATCTTAGAAATCTAAGTAGATTCTTCATAGAAATAGAAGAATTACTAGCTTTTATACTATTATTTTACTAATACTAAAATATAATAACTATATAAACTTTTAGATTTTTCTCTATAAAGTCTATAATATCTTTTATATAAACTTCTTTAGTAATATCTATAGAAAGTTATTAATCCTCTTTATAATTTACCCCTATAGGAATAGAACTTTTCAAAATACCTAATTCAGATATTTTAAAAGCTTATTAATACTTCTTAGCTTTCAGAAGGTTACTTAAACGTAGTTTTTAAAGAAGTTCTAAAAGGAAGTTTTAATAAGTAATTACTTTGAAGTTAAAGTAATCCTATAAGTTATAAGTTTTAACTTCTATTTGAAAAATATCATACTAATAAGCTATTAATTAGCTTTTTTAAGGACTAAAAGAGGGGTGTTTCTACTAGATATCTTAAGATTTGAAATATATTAAATTATTATATTATATATATTTAACCTGATAGCTCTTTAGTATTATGAGATTCTTGATTATTATATATAATTAGGAAGTAAAATCTGGTATATATTATATATAACTAAATATAGCTATACGTATTATATAAGGCTCTATTTTAAGTAGCTTAAATAGGGCGAGGCCTATAGAGATAATACTAACGCCTGAGGTTTAGTTAGTATAAACTCTACTTCTTAAGTATATTATTCCTAATAACTATAGTATATAGGCCAAAATATAATACATACTACAGCGTAGCTATAACATATTAGCTACTATAGCTACAACGCATAAAGTACTATAACTATAACGTATATAGCTTGAACTACTTCTAACACTTTATAAAAGAGTGAACCTCTATGCTTTTACCTTATTTACTTAAGAACTACTAGGGGTAAAAAGGTAAAGTAAGTATATATTTATAAAGCGATGTTTAAATAGTTTATTCATATAGAAATATCCTATAACTATTATTACTTCTATTAGGATAATGGAAATAGAAGTTCTTTATATATCAGAATAAATCTAATAAGACTAAGTCTAAACTAAACATTATACAATTAGATTCTATTTACTTTATTTACCTATAGAGATATATATAAGCTATAGTATATTACTAGGTTTCTTTCTATAGGAATTGTATACTAGGTGGTATATAAAGCTACCTATAAGGTAGGAGGCTGAATATACAATATACTATTTCTAGGAAAAACTAATTTAAACCTTTTGTTTATTTGAATTATAGTTTAAATCAAATTGACTTCTTTCTATTACTAACCTCCTGATTCTTTACTTATAAAGAATTAGATTGAGAACTAAAAAACTAATTTAAATAACTTATCTTATTATTATTAAAAGATTAAATAGTTTTAAGATACTTCTTAAATACTTTATAGGTTCTATTAGAATTTAACATATAAATTCTTTCAAGCTAGTTTTATATTAATAGTGTTAATTAAAGAGTAATTCTCTACTTTTAATTCTAATAGTATACAAGTAAGCTTCATAGAAAGGTGTAGAACTTTAGGAGTAAATAATATAAAGAATAATTCGAATAAATTGAATATTACTTTTCATCTTTAATTAATAAAGATAAACTTTATGTTTTTGTATAATTTTAATAGAATTACTTCTTTTTAAGAATAGATTTTATTAAAATATTCCTAGAAGTAGTTCGTGCTTGATATAGTAGTTGAACGTCTAGCTGGCTTTTACTGTTTGATAGTAAGAGTAGTAAGTTCGAATCCTACAGCGGGTAATTATAACTAGTATTCCTACTAGTTATATAAACTATATAATAACTAGTACTAATTATTAGCTCTTACTATTAGCTATTAATAACTAGAAGCTATTAATAGCTAGTAATAAGTACTACTAGTGAGTTCGTATTAATATCATCTTATTATGATCCTTAATAGAATAACTATAGTAAATAGGCTTATACCTTCCCTATGTATTACTTATTATTTTTAATTAATTATCTTATTACTACTTAAGGTTTCTTCTATTTGATTCGTTTTTAACTTTAGTATTATCTATAGAGTATGTAAGACAAGAGCTAATTACTAAGTATAGCTTTCTTTTAAAAGTCCTAGGAGGTATATAACTTTGAATAGATTAAAAGCCTTTGATATAATGAATAATTCTTAGAAATAGTAAGCTTTATATTAAGTTTAACTAGTTAATACTTAGTACTTTCTAGTTAGTATTAAATATTAATTATTCTATAAGAAGCCTTCTCATTTCTAATTTGAGGGAAATTTCTAATTTGAGGGAAATTTCTAATTTGAGGGAAATTTCTAATTTGAGGGAAATTTCTAATTTGAGGGAAATTTCTAATTAGTCTAAATATAACCTTAGTATACTTCTTAAGATATTCAATAAGTTTAATAGTCTTATTTTCCTTATCTCTCTTATGATTAATAATAAGTTTAAACTCCCTCTATTCTTTTTCAACTAAAGAATTACTAATTTAATTATCTTCTTTACGTTTGAAAAGAAGTAAAAAAGAAAGGAGCGTTTCTAAAGTAATCATAAGAATCTTTAATTCTAAGAAAAATAGCCAATTTCTTTTCAAGAATAATTAACTTCTTTATAATAATAATCTTAATATTACTTATGTTGAATATTCAGAAAACTTGAAATAATGATGAGAATAATAAATATTCTTATAAGGTAGGAAATTTAGTAAAATATAATTGAATAAAAATTAGAATTAAAAAATTTTGATTTCACACCGTTGATTGATAGTTGAATTAATATTCAATAAATCAGTATTTATAGTATTAATGATCTAACTTTAAATCTTAAGAAATAATTGATTATAAATGGAATTAATAAGATTAATAAGAATATTAACTATAAGCATTATAAATACAAAATAGTGAGTATCAATTTAGTTAATTTAAATATAATATATCAAAAGATACTAAGTAAAGTAAGCTTGTAAAAGAAATAAAGAAGAATATTTTAAGTATTATAATTATTAATAATAAATAAAAAAAGTGGAAAATACATATAGTGTTATTGACCGACGAAGTTTAACTATCTTTTAAATTAAAACTAAGAAGTATTCTTTCAAATTTAGAAATAAAGTAGGTGAAGATCAGTATAGAATTATTTAAGATATAGATTAATTTTAGATATAATAATTCAACTTAATTATTACTAATATTCTAACTATAGTCTAATTCTATTAAAATCAAAATAGTTATAGATGCTTTCTTTGATATTACTACTGATATTTTAATATATTTCGAATTAATATATAGAATCTATATTATTAATTTATGGTACTAATATATATATATAGAAATAAAGATTAAAAATATTAATATATCGGAGAAAGTAGAAGATAATAAGTAATAGAGAATGAATAGATTATTTGTAGTATTTAAAAACTAAATGAATAATAATTTTGAAATAAGCTAAGTAATTATTCTTATTAAAAGGAAAAGGATAGTAAAAGATAATTAAATCTATATATTATAGACTTAAGCCTTAGGGCTTATATAAGATATTACTATTAGGATTCTATATAACTACTACTTCTACAGTCTAGTGAAGAGTTTTTACTTTAAGTGTAAACTCTTTAAGTTTATTATAAGACTATTAAGGTATTACTAAAGTATTTCTTTTAGCTAGTTTTTAATATTAATAAACGTCTTCTTTAAATTTAGCTTAGTAGTAAATAGTAGATTATACAAAATAAATAGAAGATAGTATAAAGTAGTAGTAAATATTAATACTTTAGAACTTTTAATAGGAGTTTTAAAAGACTAGTAGTAGACTAATTTAGTAGAAAATAAATATTTATCCCTCTAAGAAGTTTTTATATAATTCTAATAAGATTATAAAATAGCTTTATAGATAATATAGATATTTTATATAAAGAGGAAATTACTCCCTATTAGTATTTCTTTTAATAATAGTATTTTCTATTTTTCTATATAGAGAATAATTATATAATATAAGTTAGAAATCAATTAAGTCTTTATCAAGAGATTAGAAGACTTCGAGTAACTCTTATAATTTAACCTATTACCTAAAGTTTAAGTATAAATTAGTAACTTATATATAATATAGGAATTTTAATATAATTATGATATTAATATATTTTTCAACATCTTACTAAGTATTATAAGAATTCTTATTATAATACTAAGACTTTTAAGAAGATTTACTATTTATATTAGAAGTTCAAATAGATATTTATTAAATCTTTTATTAAATTTAAATTAACTATAAGATAAATAAGAGGATACCTTTAGGTGAAAAATATTTAATCAAATAATTTCTAATTTGCTTTCTTCTATTAAATTTAAATAGTTATTATTAGTTGTAATATTAGTTAGATACACTATTATACTATAGTCTAATATTACTATATAATTATAATAGACTTTAAGATTTTCAATATAAAGTTATAAAACTATAGTAAGTTATAATTCTTATTCTGATTAGAATGAATAGTTAATTGGAATAGAAATATATAGAAAATAGGTATAGAAGTAGCTTAAATTTATTCTAATACTAGTATAATGCTATTATAATACTACTTCTTCTTATTATCAGAAGTTAAATAGATAAATAGTTAAAGCTAGTAGGTTTTAATTAACTCTTATTATAAATACATATAAAACTTATTAAATAGACTTTTTAGTTATCTAGATATATATATAGGCTAATATTTATATATATTATAATACTAAGGACTATTTTATTACTAAATATAAATTATACCCTACCTACTTACTAATAACTTCTAACATTAATATTTAAATTTTATAATTAGATAAAAGAATTATAAATAATAAAGGAAAAGCCTAGTTTGTTAGAAAGAACTCCTTAGGGGTAAGTTAATATAGCTATTAATAACGATAATATAACTATTGATAGGATTAGAGAGATATAGAAATATATTGATAAACTGCCCTTTTTAGTTCCTACATTAATATATAATAAGTCTTTTATTTCTATTCAGATTAATAGTAATTATAATTATTATAAGGTAATTAGTAAGGAATCAATAAGATAGTAGAATTATATATTAGTTATATTACTATAGGTATACTAATTAGATACTATCTTAAATATTAATTAGAAAACTTATGTTATCAAGATAATTAGGATATATATTAATCTTAATAAATAAATATCTAAAGTCTTATTCTATATAATTACAAAGATAGTATGTCTAGTTATCTTTAAAAGATGATTATTATAGTATGGAAAGGTTATGTTAAATTCTATAAAGAATAAAATAAGAATAAATATAATTAGTAGTCTTACTATTTAGGCTATTAGTAATGTATTAAAAGAGATATATATAGATAGACTTATAGGTCCTATTAAATTACTAGTTATAATACTTTTAGCTTAAGAGAAAGAAAGTATAAATAATTAGTAATTAATATAATACAAACTAATATAGCTCTAATAGCTATATTAATAGTCGCTTTAAAATAGCTAATACTTGTTTTACTAGCTATTTATACCTCTTTTATAGACTTATTGAATAAAGATAAAACTTTTAGCCTTCTGCTTTATTAGGAATTATTTAACTACTATATTTACTTAAAGGAAAGCTTAGATAAAATAGAGTTAGATTAATTATAATACCTATTTTATAATATGCTGAGGGAATACCTCCTTAAACTCTAATACTAAATTATAGATCTAATAGATAAGAATTAAGTCTAAATAAACTTATCTATAACTAGGGCGTTTATTCTTTATATTAAAAAGCCTAAGGGAAAATAGTAGTTTTAAATATATTATTATATCTTTAATATTATTAATACTTATAACTATTACTCCTTACTATTGATCAAAGAGACTTTATACTTGACATTTAAAGTAATATAATTTATAAAGGTTAATGTTTATATAGTTCTTTATAAAGTCTATATTACAAAAAGAGATAAATATAAAGCTACTTTTTAGATATACTTAAGCTTATTTAAATAGCTTATTACCCCCTCTAGACTGATAGGTATATTTATAATATTTTACTATTATACTAATAATATATTTCAAGGTATATTTGATAATTTTGTTATAGATTATTTAGATACTATTCTTATTTATAGTTATAAACTAAAATATAACTATAAAGAAAGAATTATATAGGGTTTTAAATAGTTATAAGGGACTAATTTATATTTAGACTTAAAGAAATTCAAATTTTCTATAAAGTAAATTAAATAGCTTAGTTTTATTATCAAGATAGAAAGAGATATCTATTTTAACTCTAAAAGGGTTAAAGTTATATAAGAATAGTAAGGTCCTAAGAATATGTATAATATCTAAAGCTTCTTGAGCTTTATAAATTTCAATTATAATCTAATTAATTATCTTTCTAGTTTAATAGAACTCTTTATATAACTAATATAAAAAGAAATACTATTTTATTAAAATACTATATATTAATAAGTATTTAAAGTATTTGATCTTAGATTTATTTCCAAACTAATTATAATTCAATAAGGGTTAAAGTAGTATATAGTTATTAAGGTAAATTACTTAGGGGTAGTATTACGTAATTACCTCTTGAAAGAAAATAGAAATAACATATTATAATTAGTTACTTATTATTTAACTTGACTTATTCTAATCAAATAGAATTACACTATGTATAATAAAAACCTCTTAATAATGATATTATACCTAAAAATATAATTAGTAGAATTATAAAATATAATAAACCTATTTACAATCTTTTCCAATTATAAAGCTTTAGAATACTTTATAAATCTTAAACTTATTTTGACATAATAAGCTAAATAAGTAGAAGTCTTATTAGAATTTAGATTTATCTTAAAATATTATTTAAATTAGTTTATAAGACGCCTTGATATTCTCTCTAATTAAGATTAGGATAATACACAAAACTAAAGTTTTAATATAAATCTTCTAATTTCTCTAGGTTAATTTAAAGAATAAAGGCAGATCTTCCTTAGTACTCTTAATTTATAATATATAGATAGAGGGAAGTTAGAAAAAGGCTATATAATTAAAGAATGCCATTAGTATATTACCAATATATTATTAAATAGGTATATTATATTCTAAGGCGCCATATTATGAATATTTTAAAACTAAGTAATTATAATAATATTGATATGTAAAATCTATTTAGAAACTATCTACTAAGTAGTAAGAATATCCTTATAAGAAGTCTAAATATAGATATAAGTTACTAATTATGTAGTAAGAAGAAGTAGTATTTTATTATATTAAAACTAATTCTAAGTTTCTAAATATAAACTACTAATAATTATAATTTTATAAATAGTTTATAACTTCTTAGTCTTAGGCTATTTTAAGATTAATTTAATATTTTTAGCATTCCTATAAGGCTAGTATTAAGATAATATATTAAGAGATATCAAATATTTTATCTAAATACATAATATCTATTAATATTTATATAAAGGCTATAAATACTACTAAGGCTTATTATAATTCTTATTAATTCTTAATAAATCTTAATTATGAATGTCTATTAACTTTATAGTAAACTTACTATCTATTAGAAGAAGAAACTTAAGCTGTTTAATAATAATTATAAGTTAGCTATCTTAGTATATTTAGTTAGAAGTTATAATACTTATAATTACTAAAGTTTATATAAAAGAGTTATGAAATACTTAGTAGTAGTTTTATAACTTCCCTATATTAATTATTACTAATTATAGTTTAGATTAAATTGGCGCCTTTTAGATAATATTATACAAATCATAGGAACTTAGTAATTATTATTAAAAGGTTCTACTTTTAGATGAATAATAACATAGAAAAGATAATACTTAAGATTTAAATATTCTTGTAAATATATATCACTTTCTTATAATTAGACTAATTAGTTTATATTACTATATACTAATTAGTATTAAATAATAAGGACTTTTTAATTATTAGAATTAGTTTAAGTAGGTTTTTGAATAGGTTTAATATTATATTTATCTTATACTTTTAAATCATAAAATAGACTACTTATTCTAATTTAAAATAGGTATTAGTATTCTTATCTTACTCTAAAGATAATACTATTATAGTTTAAGTGGCAATAGTATATATATAATAATAGGACCAAATAGATATTGATAAGATATAATAAGTAACTAAGAAGTTTTAAATTGGAGATAGAATATAGTTATTACTATACTATATTAAGATAAATTAGGTAAATAAGAAGCTTAACTAAGTAGTCTCTATGTATGAAATTATTAATTTATTAAATTTATTGAATATTATATTAAATATCCCTATAGATATCTATTTAATATTTTATATTAATCTTACTAAGTAAATAGAAGATAGCTTATTACTATTTTAATAATATAGATATATATCTTAGTTGAATTTTATTTCCTACTAGGGAAAATAGTAAAGCTTATACAAAACATATAATTAAGGAAATATTAGTGGTACAAAATACCTTAAGATAGAACTATAATTATAATATATTAATGAAATAAAAAAACTATACTATTTTAATATAAGAACTTTTAAAAAGTCTTATTAATAATAAAGCTATATTATAATTTGAATTATAATATAGAAGTATTAGAAAGTAAGAAACTAATATTAATTTATAAATAATAGAAAGCTATATAAGTTATAAACTAAGCAATATCATTATACTTTAGTATTAGTAGAATAATAGTATAAAAGCTAATAATTCTTCTATTTCTATAAAGAATCTATTTAGATTTCTAAAGTATTCTTATTAGGAATTCTCTAGGAAATCTAATAAGAAATCCTAGAGAAATTCTATAGGAAATCTTAGTAATTTCTAATAAGAAATCTTAGTAATTTTTAATAAGAAGTCTGAGGGAAATCTTTATAATTTCTATTAGGAAATTCTTATAGAAATCTATTAGAATCTTAAGCTTATTATAATAGTTTATAATAATTATTTATTACTAAAGACTTTTACTTTAATAATTAATTGTAGGAAAGTAATTCTAATAACTTAAGAAATTAAAGAATATCTAATTATAGATAAATTAACTAATAAGAAAATATAAAGAAGAAAAGTAAATAGGCTTTAATAGAATTAAAGAAAAAGAATATGAAAGATAAATAGCTTTATATAACCTATTATATTAATATAATCTTAAGAATATACTTTTATAAAAATACTAAATATAATAATTAAATCTTAATAATTACTTTTTTTCCAATTATATTTCTTTTTAATATTCTCTTTTATATTCCTAATATATCTTCCTAGAATAATAGTTTATGTAACTTCTTTATATTATCTATTAATATAATTAGAAAATTCTTTTTATATTACTTTGAAAAGTATAAAACCTTCTTCATTATTAATATTCTAACTAGTTTAAAAGTTAATATAATTAGTAATAGAGAAATATAAAATTCTTATTAAATATTTTCTAAAGAAATTAATATTATTAGTAATATTTATAGTAAAACTATTATATTCTATAGAGTTAAGTTGACTAAGGAAAAACTCCTTTTTATTAAAAATATAATAGCTTTCTTAGATTCTTATAATTCTTAAATATTTACTTTATATAATCTTATAAGGAATTTATAAAGTATTTATAAGAAACTTAGGAGAGTTAGTTTAAAAGTTTATTCTTCTTAATAATATTTATATAAAATTTAGTAAGGTATTTTATAATTATATTATTTACTAAGAAATAAAGCTTATTCCAATAGAAACTAATTATTATTCTTTAGATTACCTAAAGAATCGGCTTATATTTCTATATATAGGTAATAGTAGATTAATTTACCTTAACTTCTTATTTATTTATCAATATTTTACTACGTCTAATAGTAATATGCCGATTTGATTGATTAATTAAATTAAGAATTAGTATTACTTTAGTATTATTAAGGTTAAAATTAGAAACTAGAGTATAGTTTACTAATTAGAAATTTTACTACATATTTTAGATAGATTTATTAAATCTTACTTACTTTACTAAATTAGAATTATTCTAAACTGACTATTCTTCAAGATTTATTTAGAAACTAGGAAATTAGAATTAGTATTAGTATCTAAAATACTTATAAGAATAATAAGAATTTCTATAGTATTTAATATTTCTTCAAATAATATATTAATATTATTCTCTATAGTCTTAATTAAAATTCTCCTATCGTTCTATTCTTATACTAACTTTATAATGATTTTGACCTACTATATTACCTTCTCAATCCTTTCTCTTTAAATATTAATTTTAAAAATAATACATTATTACTAACTTCTAACTTAAGAAGAATATATCTATATAACTTCTTAATTCTAATCAGAAAGAATAAGAACTATGAGATTTTATATATAAAATGTATATCTACCTTAAGTATTTCTTACATAATCTATAATAAGACTATTCAATATTTAAACTTATTGAATAGGGGAATATATATAATTAATACTCAGAATATTATTAATAAGACTACTAGATTATAGTATAAGATTCTAAAGTTTAGAATAGATTTCCTTATTTGTATACAAAAAGAGTAGGCTAAATGTCGAAATTACTATAAAAAGAGTAGTTAGAAATAAGTAAGAAAAGCAAGCTTAGCTAATCTGAAGTTATTAGTATAATTAAATTCTTAGTCTAAAATAGAAATAGTAATTTTCTAAATTATATTACAAGGAGACTTAATTCTTTTAGTAATTCTAATATTTTAGTAGTACTAAAGAGTTTATTTATTAGTATTACTCTAAGTCTTAAATTAATATGGTTATATTATAAATCTTTAATCTATTTAAAGTTATATACTTCTTAGGACCCTTTAAAGAAAACTATACCTAGTAATTAGCTCTTACTTTATTTACCCTATAGATACTACTAATACTAAGGAACTATTTAAATAGAGGAAAGCTTAGGTAGTAAATATAGTTAGTTAATATAATATCTAATAAATAGGGTAGGTATAAATCTATTTATTATAATTATTCTTTAAAAAATCATAATAAGTTAAATAATACTAATACTAGCTAGTTAGTAGTACGTATTACTAGTTATCAATAGTTACTAGCTATTAATAGCTATTAGTAAGAGCTAATACCTAGTAGTAGCTATTATACTTAGTTTATATACCTAGTAGGAATACTAGTCGTAATTACTTACTATAGGATTCAAACCTACTACTCTTATTATAACGGTAAAGGCTAGCTAGATATTAAACTATTATGTCAAGCGGGAAGGTTTTAAATTAATTGATAATCAACTTTATATATTTACTAATAAATGTTCTACTTCTATAGATTATAAATATTCTAAAGTAGCTAGGAAATATCAAACTTTCGCTTTTCTTACTAATAGAAAATAGATTATATTATAATTCTATATATAATTTATCTTTTGATTAATTATAAGAAGTAATATTTAATATCAAATATGAATATATTATAATAGAATATAAGGAAGTATAGAGAAATATAAGGAATATCAAGTTTTAAGATATTAATAGATAAGGAAAATATCTATTTTTACCCTATATATTAATAGTAATACTTTTCTAATATCTATTAAATTAGAAAAGATTTAGAAAGTTTCCCATATAATAAAATACATTCTATTTACTTATTTTAAAAAGCTATTTAAAATATTATTATTAAATAGTATTATTATTATAGTAAATTATGTATGAAATTATTTATTATAATTTTCTAAAGAAAGTATTATAATTTTATATAGTATCTAGTTATTCTTTCTTATTAAACTATTTTAAGATTTTAAGGGGATTTCTTATTTTTAGAATTCTTTAATTTCCTAGGGATTTCTAAGAAACTATATTAGTAATAGCTTCTTCTTAAGATTAATTAGAAATATTTGATCTTAGTCTTCTATCTATAGTTATATTCTTAGTTTTATCTAGCTTTTCTCCTAATAAGAGTATTTAGTATTAATATAATAGGAATTCTTTATATCTTTTCATTCTTTTAATTAGTTATTTCTTTAAACCTTTTTTTCTTTAAATTCTTTTAACTATTTCTTCTATTTCTATAGTATTAATATCTATCGATATACTATAAATACTAAGCTAATCCTTCTACTTAATAAGATATTAGATTCTTAGCTTTTCTTTTCCTAATTATACTATTTTTCTTTTCTAAGAGTTTTTCTATTTTATAATATTAGAATAAATCTTAGAATTCCTTTTTATATATATTATTAAGCTCTATAGGTTTAATATATATTACTATCTATTTATATAAGTTATTTATAAAGTTAGCTATAGGAATTAGGTAAGTAATTAAGATTACTAGGTAAATACTTTTAGTTAGTAGTAAATCTAAGCAGTAAGTAAGTTTTCTAATTCTTTCTAATATTCTAATTAGTCTAATCTTTAGAAGAAATATTTCTACTTATTAATTTCTAAATAGTTAGTAGTTCTTCTTAAGGTAAGATATATGAAATTTCTTAAGATAAATATTACTAATTTATACTTATAGTTAAAAGTAGTCTTTATAAGTATTTATATTCATATAATTCAAACAGATGTTTTATCCTAAGTAATATTATATAAAATATACATATTCATATTAAAGAGTAAGTTAAAAGGGGAGTTAAGTTTATATCTAAATAAGATTACTATTAGAATTTTAGATATTATATTTATTAAGTTATTACTTAGTGATAATTATATTAATACTAAGAGATTAGTTTATAGTTTCTCTAGGTTTTTAAGTATAAATATATAGATTATTATTCCTACTATTTAGTTTTTCTATTTAAATAGTTTATTAATCTATACGTAATATACTATCAAAAATATAGCTTTATATCTAAGTCTTTTTATATTAATTTCTAGAGTTTTAGTAGGAACTTTGGATTATAGTTTAAGATTATTATTTTAGGAATTCCCTAGCTTTTATATAAAAGGATCAGAAAAGGAGTTTTATTTAATTAGTAGATAGATATATTATATATTTTAGAATTAATAATATTATTTTAGAAAATTTATCTAGTACTATTATTAATAATTTATATAATAAGAATTTAGTAAGTTTCTATAGAGAAGGATTTAAGGATACCTCTAGTAATCTAGTAATAAAATCTATAGTAATAGTATGAAATAGTATTAAGAGATATGAAATTAATTAGAATTCTCTTAGGGGTTTTATTCTTAGTTTTAGTAGCAGATTATATATAGGGTAATATTTCATAAATTTGATAATCTTCTTAATTAGGTGTAGAATTATGTATTTATGATATATTATATTATATTTTCTCAGTTTCCTAATAATAGTTAGATTTATATAAAGTTTCAATCAATTATCTAATTATTAAATTAAGAATATAAAGTCTTTATTAGTTTGAATATTCAATAAAAGAGAATAGTCTATTAGAGAGTTTAAATAGTAACCTATTAGGATTTTCTAGTTATTATAATTATTTATAGACTTTATTTCATTTTATATTAATAATATATAAATCTTCAAGGTTTTGTTTTATAGCTTTATTCAGTCTGATTTCTATTATAGTATAGACTATTTAATTATACTATATTTTATCTAGCGTTTTATTTCGTAGGGCTAGGTTTCAATTAGTTTATATTTTAGATAGTATATTTAGGATAATGTTAGTATTTCTAGAAATATAGTAGTATTTAAGTTGAAATTGTGAGAAGTATTTAGCTGTTAAAATAAGGTATAAATTAGCTTTTCTTTAGTTTGTAGTGAAAAGTATTATTTAGATTATTGTATTTAGTATTAAAATATAGTCTATTAGTATAATTAATAGTATTTTCCTAGTTAATTAAATTAATATCCTAGGCTTTTGAGTAGTTTAGATTAGATATATAACTTCTAGTAATATAAGCTAGTATTATATTTTAATATTTATTAGGTTTTAGTTAATAGGAATGATTAGTTAAATTAAAATATATAAGTTTTATTTTCCAATTTATAATTGTTTTCTTTATTTTTTATATAGAAAAGAAAAGCGTTATATCTATATTTTTGAGAAGGATTAATTGAAATAAATAATATATAGTTTAAATTATAGTGAATTAAAGTAGTTTTAATAGTGAGTATTATTTTCATATCTTGAAGCTATTTATTTCTTCTTAAGTTTTTGAATATTCTTTTAGAATAGTAATACTTCTGCTTTTAGCTAGTAGTAGTTCCTTATTTATATCTTTAGGTTAATAGTTTTATTTTCTTATTTCAGAAGGATTTAATTGTAGAGGTATTTCTTAGAATAAGATATTATAAATATCTTATTATACCTATCTATTTCTCTAGAAATACTAAGGTTTTTAGGAATTTAATATTTTTAAGTTTGCATATTCTCTCTCTAGTATTAGAATTTTGAAACTATCTATCTTAAATCTTAGTAGTTTGACTAAAGGGAAATTAATAAAATATCTATCTTCTAAAAGTCTTGGGTTTTAATAGTTAAATAAGTGAAAAATAATATTTAGCTATTAGTAGTATTTATTAGTAGTTTCTAAAGTAATTATAATATTATTAATAAATACCTAAGTGAAGTCTTAGTATAATTCAAGGATTTTATCTATAGACTTTTAAGTATATATTAGTAAATTTCTGAGTCTTATAAGTATTACTATAAGTCTTTCTTATTCTTAATAGCTAATAATTATTAACTATTCCTAGTAATCTTTAATAATTAGTATTTAGTAGAAGTATTATTTAGTATTAAATATAATAATACATTTCTTTTTATAAAGCTTTCGTATAACTTTAGATTATAATAGTATAAGACATATGTTAAGAATTAAAAGGATTTGTCAGTATTCTTAAGTTTATAACTATTCGTTTTTTCTTTTCTATTTATTATTCTCTAGACTATAAAGATCAATATTCTAAATACTATATAGTAGTTGACTTATTTAAATCATATTCTTTTATATATTCTATTAATTTAATTGTCTAAAAGCTTTTAGTCTTCTAGGCTAATTAAATATAAGTATTATACCATTTCTTTATAGTAGTTATCTATTAGAAGTGTAGTAATTTTGTTTCATTCTTCTATATTAATTTACTTTTTTAGTTTCTAAAGGATTAGGTATTTAGTAATAATTTTAGAGAGTCTTTAGATATACCCTTTCAAATAATTATAAATAGTTACTTCCTATAATATAAAGATTATATTTTTATTACAGTCAAATTTTAAACTTAGTTTTTAGTCTTAATATAATTTATTCATAATAGTTAAATAAGAGTCTTTAGTATTAAAATAAATAAAGAATGAAATCCTATCTGTTCTAAAGCTGCATATTAATATTTCCTTATAACTATTAGTAGAAATATATCTACTTTTCTAACCTTTTACGATTTTCTAGTTCTATAACAAATAGTTATATATAGTTACTAATAGCTAGTAACTTATTACTTTATAGATTATATAGTTATAAATAGGTCGAAATATAAATATATTAGTTTTAAATCTTATAAAGTATTTATTAGAATATATACTAGGGTTTCTAGAAGCATTATTAGGCTTCTAGCTAATTCTACTAAATAGATATTAAGTATTCTCTTAATATATACGTATATTAGGATTTTAAAATCTTAATATAATTTAAGGTTCATAATTCTTTTAGTATTGAAAACTTTAGCTCTATTAGAAATATTAAAATCCTAATTTCATAGGATTCTAGTATTACGCTTATTGACCGCTTAAGCTTGAAAGTTGAGTTTTATAACTTTAAGTAAATCATTAGTTATTCCTTAGTAAAATAAAGAGAATATAGCCTAGCTTATACCTTATGAGGTCTTTATTCCTGATAATTACTTAGTTAAATCTAGATTGAAGTTATAGTCTAATATTCAATCTAAGATATTTTTTGAAATATAATATCTTATGGTTCTAGTACTAATATATCTATTAAAAATAGTACTATTTAATATATTTTATATCTTAATATAAATATAGATATCTTCATATAGAATAGCTAATAACATAGTTATTAGAAAGAGTTTAAATTCCAAAGACTTATCTTCCTAAGAAGACTTAATTTTCTTTTAGTAATCTTAGTAATATTACTCTTTTCTTTTATACTTCTTACTTATAGGTTTATTATAAAAAGGATATTTTGAGAAAATAAAGAAGTTATTATAATATTTTAATAATTCCTAGTAGTTACTTAAAATTTATTTACTAGAAATAATAGTAATATTTTCTATTTAATTCAATTTGAGAATACTATTTTCTAAATCTATAGTTTTATAATTATTATTAGTAGTATATACATTATCTCATTCCTAGGAATTTTCTTTTATATCGTTTTCAATTTTATCGTTAATATAGTTATTAGGATTAGAGATTTAGATATTTA
Organism: Colletotrichum orbiculare MAFF 240422; assembly: GCA_000350065.2. Taxonomy (NCBI): domain Eukaryota; kingdom Fungi; phylum Ascomycota; class Sordariomycetes; order Glomerellales; family Glomerellaceae; genus Colletotrichum; species Colletotrichum orbiculare. The sequence goes on from AMCV02000003.1 coordinate 4,293,205, forward strand.
TAAAGTTCTATAACTTATTCTTATCAGTAATATCTAGTTTAAAATCTTATTTGTAAATAACTTTCCCTAGTTTAGTATTCTAACCTATTCCTTTAAATTAATTATATTTTATTTATAGATTTATTCTACTTGTTTCTAATAAAAAGGAATCTTATATTAATTAATACTTTTCCTTTAAATTAATTAATAAAGTAAGTTATTTCTTTAATAGTATATTTCAAGTAGTTAAACTTATTTAGTCTAAGTGAAACGTATTTGGTTACTTTTACTCTATACTTAGAATCATATCTAAGCTCTTCATCCTATATATAGATTTAACTCTAGATTTTACCTAATAATAGTATTTATACTAATACTAAATTATAAATAATTAAAGCAATAATACAATTACTAATTATTATAGATATTTATACCCCTAGTTTTAATATTTAATTTTATAATAATAGAAGACGTTATAGTAATAATTAAGGAGAATTTTATTAAGACTAGGAGTTAATATATATAGCTAAAACAACTACTAAAATCAAAGAATTAAGAACCTTTTTAAACCTCTTAAAGATAAAATAAAATAGAACACCTATAAAAACCAGGTATTCTATAATATATCGCTTTTCTATATCTTTTATAATGAATTTAAAATCCCCTCGAAATCTATATAACTCCTTATAAGAAGAAAAATATAGAATAAGTAGAGTAATATTTACCTATAACTTTTATAATTAAAGCTCTTAGTTTATTAAACTCAACCTTAATAAAATCATCCTAAAAGCTATAATTAATAAATAACTTATAAATATTTAAAAAGTAATTATCTAGTTATTCTATAAACTATTATACTAAGCTAGAATCTTTAGAAACTAGGTATTAATTCAATAATATCTTAATATTCATATGCTATTATAATACTAATTATTAGATATTTTAGAATATTATAGTAATAGAATTATAAGGGTTTTAAAAGCTAATAAGCTATACTAGGAGTATTTATATCTATATGTATTTTATATATTAGTTATACTTAATTAATCTATTAAGATTATTCGCTAATAAGAGTAGGCTGAATCCTACTATACTTATATAGAGATTATAAGTTAGTTTATATTAGTAGTAGAAAACTTTTATATTAATAGTATAAAGTCTTATCTTAAGGATAAAGAGGGTTTAGTCTAGAAGATGTTAAGAATATAGATATTAAGCTTATAATAAATATTTAAATAGAATACCTATAGTTAGTAATAATTAAATATTTCAAGATATTTAAGTTATATATTAATAGCTATAAGAGTATAAAGGCGAGAAGGTATAAAGACATAAGGTTATTATAGAAAGAGCTATTAGTTATTTATTATTGAAAGAGTTAATATAAAATAGGTATACTTACTACTATAGTTATAAGGGGTTTAGCCTTAGATTAACTAAAGGCTAACTATAGTAATTAATAGAGGAGTAGGAAAGCTAAAGTTATATTTGAGGAGGTAATATATCTACTAATAGTTGTAGTAGAGAGCAAGCTATTAGCTCTTTCCCTAAGTGAAAAGTATATTAGAAATCTAGATTATATTTTATATAATTAATTTCTTTAGTAATATATCTAATTTATAGTATTTTAAAACTTATTGTATTACTTTTACATAGGTTTTCTTCTTAAGTCGTTCTATTTTCTAGAAGATATATTTCTTATCTATCTATCTTAGTAATTTATTCTAAATTTGATCTATTTATTTCACTTAATATTTAGTCTGAGTTTTAGAATTCTTATTATTAGATGAAAGTCTAATTTATTATAGATTACTCTAAGGATCTCAGATTTATATTATTCTATTTATTTTATAAAACTTATAACTTTAGTAGTAAATGTCTTAAGATCTAATTTATTCTGAATATTATTTATAATATAAAAGACTTTCTTAAATTCTCATTCTACTACTTAAATAGGAATCTTAAATTTAGTTTCCAAAGAAGTATTCTAGTTATCTAAATTATATTAGTAATAATAGAATACTTCTTATTACTTCTTAA
>AMCV02000003.1:4316908-4341724 GCA_000350065.2 Colletotrichum orbiculare MAFF 240422
TAATATTATAATTCTAAGTCTATTTTCTATTAGGTAGAGAATAATACCATTAGAATAATAGTATTTTACTAGTTTTTTATAATAAGATTAAATTTTTATTTTAATATATCTAGGCTGGTAAAGATTATTCTATTAAGATTTATAATATTATTTTTTAGAGATATCTTCTATTAAGATAGAATCTTTCTCTACTAAATAAATTTATAAGAAATCTTTTTATATATAAAATATTTCTAAGTTAGACTTTTAATTTATTATTAAATATTAATATAACTATTTTAATATAATCTAGGTAAATTACCCTTATACTTATTATAATAAGTTTTATTATTATTATTAAAATATAATTATTATATTATAATAAGTTATTGATAGTATAGATATTTACTTTTAAATCTTATAGCTAGTTTTTATTTAAAGTTTCTACTATTCTTTTGACCCCTCTCTAGTATAAGTAGTATTATATCTTATTATTATAATCTTCCCAAAAAATATAGAAGTCTTAAGAGTCAATTCATATTAAATAAAATTATAATTCTTTCTCAATATTCTTATATTAAGATTACTTCTTTTTAAATATTTTCTCTAGTAGTTTTAATTCTATTTTATCTTTACTTTTTAAAGTATAATCTTAAGTGAAATATCTAAGCTTCTTATAATTATAATAAGTAAATTTAGTCTTTTTAATAAGTATAATAAAAGCTTTATCTTTATTTATCTAAATTATAATAAACTAAGTAATAAGTAACTTCTTTTTATAAAAATAAGATTTATCTATAAAATCTATTTATAATACTTCTAGACTTATAATATCTCTATATTAACTATTTAATCTTATTCTAATAGCCTAATTTCTATATTAAGTATTTATTCTTCAAATAAATAAATATATAAAATCTTTTTTTATAATTATTTTTCTACTATTTTAGAAATAGTATATAAACTTATTAAACTTTATAATATAACTTATAGGGTTAGATCTTTTAAGTATAAGTAAGTATAATTAATTTTTAATCTAGTTTCTTAAGATAATCCTTATTCCTATATAAGATCTTATGAGGATTTTTTAAATTTTCAATCCTTTACTAATATATACTATTAAAACTATTAATATAGTAAAGATATTATTTTTTAACTAACTACTAATATATAAATTATTAGTTTTACTAATTTAACTTCTTATTATAAAACTATAAATCTTAAATTTATAAATAATTTAAATTAATTATATAATTTAGTTTAAATTATTTTAAAAATAGTAATCCTTAGGTATTTTTAATTAGAAGTCTTTAAATTAATTTTCTAAAATTTCTTTAACTTTAAAATCCTTAGTATTTCTTTTAGTAAATACTAAGGCTTTTCTTATTATAATATCTAATTAAATTAGTAATATAAGAATATTATAACTAATTATAAATCTAAAATAAATAATACTTATTAGTAGAACTATTTCTTCTTAGGGTATTAGTAGTAGAATACCTTATAATCCTAGTAAAAGCTTAGTTTTATATATTAATTTAATAGATTTAATCTACTACTATTTATATAAGGTAATTTTTTCTCCTTATAATTTAATAACTACTTTAAGTACTTAAAACTTCTTAATTAGTTTATCTATTATAAACTTATTATTATTATTATTTAAATATTTCTTAATTAAGTAGGAGTCTTCTAAAAATATTATTATAATAATTAATTAATATTCTATAAGTATTTTATAGATAATTCGTTATAATACTAATATAATAAACTATTATAAATACTTCAAATAACTAGTTATACTACTATATAATAAAACTATAAATAGGAATTAAAAATATAAAGTAGTTATTGATATAATAACTATAGTCTATTTAATATTATATATAGGAAATAAGCTTTCTCTTTATATAATTATATAATATAACTTTAATAGTAATACTATATACCCTTATAGCTATAAACCTCATATTTACTATTAGGGTTTAAGTTATTATACTCCTATCATAGGGATTTTATAGCCTTTTTATAGAACCTTCTAGAAGGGTATTTCTCTAGGAAATCCCTGGGATTTCCCGTGGAATGTCTTAGGATCCCTCCGTTGCACACTTGCTAGACGACTACTTTAGGAATGCGTGCTCGGTGCCTTGAGGTGGATGTCGCTCCTGTCTACCCCACCCTGCCCTCTGTGCCTACAGCGGGTGCGTCTGTAGGCTTGCAGCTCAACAGTTCTACTGGCCTACGGATACTACCTCTGGCGGCTGCGAGGTGGACATCCCGATTTCGTCACCCGTATCCATTCTTCCATGCTCTATGCTCTATCCGTGTTCCTTCCTATCTTTCCTTTTGCACTCTGACAGAGGCACAGGGAGCAAAAATGTTGCCTTTCATCCACAAACGTACAGTATCTTGATCCAGCTGGCAGCATTCGCGCTGAACATTCTTCGAAACTACCTGCTGACATTGATTTGCTTGACAGCCTTCGAACTGCTCTCTTCGCGCCTCGGCACCTCTCCTGACGAACGTTAGTCTTCTTCCTCTGCAACCAATTCTCGTCACCGAATCATTCAATCAGCCCCGAAGTGCTTCGTGTACTACGCTAACACCCTTCTCTCTGCTGTGTATAGTCAAACTCGTCTTCTCTTTCCTCATATCATATCCTCTAGCAGGACTGCTCAAGAGAATTCCCGATGCAAGACCCGAACAGAAGAATTTGTTCATCATCTGGTACGGGAAATTCCGGCTGCCGCATGGGGAACTTCAACTGACCGAAGCGGCCATCAATCAGCACCTCCGCCTTCTACCTAGTAGGCCTATTCGATCTTTGGGATGGTGTCCGAACCCTCGCCATTAGTTCCGTTGGTGTCTACTGCATCGCAAAATATTTACGCACCAGTCCGTTCATGCCATGGCTAGGTTTCGCGTTCGTCATGGGCCACATGTCCGCCAGCCATATTGCGCGTCAACTGGCAGGCAGCCCATCATCCGTCGACATCACTGGCGCTCAGATGGTGCTCCTTATGAAACTAAGTGCCTTTTGTTGGAACGTTGCAGACGGCCAGCTTCCTCAGGACCAGCTGTCTGATTTTCAAAAGGAAAGAAGGCTAGTGGAGCTGCCGAGCCTTTTAGACTACACTGGCTACGTCCTCTTCTTTCCCGCCCTACTTGTCGGCCCGGCCTTTGACTTTGCCGACTATCGCAAGTGGCTGGACACATCTATGTTCGACCTTCCTCCTCAGGTTGATCCATCTAAGAAGCCTCCTGTGCGGATGAAGAGGAAAATTCCGCGCAGCGGCACCCCGGCTGCCTGGAAAGCTGCCAGTGGATTGGGTTGGATCGGGCTCTTCATGTTCTTGTCCGCTCATTACCCCATCACGTACCTGACAAGTCCTTCGTTAATGGACCACAGCTTCTTCGGAAGAGTCTGGATTCTTCACATGACTGGCCTTACAGCTCGTCTAAAGTACTATGGTGTTTGGTCTCTGACCGAAGGCGCTTGCATCCTCGCAGGCCTTGGGTATAACGGCGTTGACCCAGTCACAGGCAAGGTTTCCTGGAACAGACTTCAGAACATCAACCCCTGGGGCGTCGAGACAGCGCAAAATACTCGAGCTTACCTAGCCAACTGGAACATTAATACCAACAACTGGTTGCGGAATTATGTTTACTTACGGGTGACCCCCAAAGGAAAAAAGCCCGGTTTCCGGGCGAGTCTCATGACGTTCGGTACCAGCGCATTGTGGCACGGCTTCTATCCAGGCTACTACCTTAGCTTTATTCTGGCTAGTTTTATCCAGACTGTGGCGAAGAGTAAGTCCTTTTTCGATACATCCACCATGTGCAGAGTTGATTAATTTCCTCCCGTACCCTTTCCCACCTTTTCTGAGTTGGTCTTTCTACATGATTCTCACCTCTTTGGGGCCCACATTTGTCTGGAACCCTCACTTACGGCTTACGACGATCAGACTACCGTCGATATTTTCGCGCATTCTTCATCAACCCCAATGGCGGGTTCCCCACACCAGGCAAAGTGTACTACGACTGCCTGTCATATCTTGTCACGCAGGCAGCAATGTCGTTCACCGTCGCCCCCTTCCTTGTCCTCCACTTCACTGGATCCACTCTGGTTTGGAGTCGCGTTTACTTCTACACCATCTTAGGCACTGCGCTGTCGATGGCTTTTTTCGCGTCCCCAGCGAAGCAGGCACTGAGAAAGCAACTCGAAGAACGCCAGGGAAAAGCCAGTCCTGGACTGACTCGCACTCTAAGCCAAGACAGTTTGTCAGGTCGAGAGCCGGTGCTGGGTGTTTCCGCAGACCCCCAACGAGAAATTGACGAGGCTATGGAGGAAATCAAGGCAGAAGTGGAGTCAAGGCAGCGCCGAAGGGCTTTGTGACCGAAGAACCGAAGAACCGAAGAACCTCTCTTGACCGTTTTCACTCGAGCGCATGCGCTCTTTACCCGTTCCATTAATATCATGCACTCCTAATTACCAGCGTCCACTCTATGGCCTTCAAGTCTCCGACATGTCTACCGGATGCCGAGAACGAATCATGATGTCCCTACTGCAGATCTAGCTGGCCTTCACCTGTAAACCATGCCCAATTTCTGTTTTAAGGCCTATTACATCAATGGTTATGGAAGGGAGAGGGGTATCATCCATTGCCCCCTCGAGCCAGTACGCCCCGGAGAGGCTGACGTTTACAAAACAACAATAAAAGACCCTGTATATCCTGTCCCAACTGACCATTGGACCAAAACAGCCACAGCAGATACGCAAAGCGTTCTTTATACGCACTAAGAAACAACTGACCTACACTTGCAGATTTAGCAAAGACAAAAGTAAATCGAGACACTACAACGACGTGCAGGGTCCGCACAAAACGAAAACCGTGGCTCCCAACCCACTATTGATCGAAATAGGGCAATTACATGTAGGTATAAGTTTGTGGCAAGAGAATACGGGTGTCGTGAAATCGTGAGGGGGCCGTCGCAGGGCAGTGGTGTGCGCCCATTCGTGAGTCTAATACGCTTAAATGTATATACTGGTGAAGGAAAGAAGGCGTGAAAAGTCGAGGTGATCGTAAGGGTGGAGGCGCGCGTAGGTGAGTGTACTTGTCACCTGCCATGTTGACAGCCTCTAAGGAAGGCCATCCGGGCGTTCGGAACGGAAGAATGCTGCTAGGCCATTTGTCCCCATCCTTGCTTCACACCCACTACAACAAGAGCAGCGATAGCGCCAACGACGACCAGGCCGATAACTGACATGTAGCGATTTAGGGCGCGCCACCATCTTGCGCTCTGAAAGAGTGTCTCGTCGATCGCTGCCACACGTTGAGGCAGGTTCTTGTCTTCGCCAAGGCGGCTAGATTGATGATGGCACTCTTCCATTTCAGAGTGCGGATCAGGCGGTAGGGGCAGGAAAGCGGCGACCATCCACCCTTGCCAACATCAGCGGACCATTCCAGTGATTTTAGATTGTTGACGTGACGTACCAAACGGAAGAACGAATCCTACGGCAAAGAGCATAACTTGCATATTGCGCCTCCCTAGCAGACTGCTCTCTGTGGACCACGTCATGGATGGTGGCTCCCAAATGCTGCGTCGCCCTGCTCTTTGGTCACGGCGTAGATGCGGCGACCACACGCTTGACGTCTTTTTTCGAAGATCTGGATATGGCCGACGGTCCTGCAATGGGGCGTGGTCGATTTCCATTGACCCGGCATCGGACAATAGTCCCGGGGCAGAGGGGTCAACCTCTCTCGGCCGCCGTCGTGGACTGTAAATGCTGAGGGGAAAATGTTCGACACTATGAGAATGGCTTTGGAGAGAGCTTGGCGATCGACTTTCGTTCAGATCCGACATAATTGACTCCCCTGAGCTTGCCAGGAACCTTCTCTCGCCGCTCCCGTAGTAGAATCTGCCGAGAAAAGTTAGTGTCGATGCGAAGCCTGGAGCCCGGAAAGTTTATGCTCTTTGCCCAGACGCAGGAGGGAAGGGCCAACTTACTTTGCCCACGTTGGTATCGATGATGAGTTGAAGCTATTAGCCCGCGAACTTCCCGAGGAATGTAAGTTGCGGTCCGACGATGTGCTTGAGAAGAAGCTCGAGAGTCGCGTCCTTGAAGGCCTTTGGTGGAGTTGATTCAACTCCGTCAAACCGTCACCGTGCTCATCCTGGTCACGAACCAGGCGGAGTGTACCTCCACGGCTGCGTGTAGCCTGCGGACGCTCTAGTGAGTCGGTAAAAGACTGCGAGGGCGACAAGGACCGTTCCTCGTTTGCAGCAAGCGAGGAAGAGATACTAAGCATTTGTCGACTGTGGCTACTGATTGGCCCACTGCTCCGCCGGCCTGGCGCGGACCACGGGGACGCAGAACGAGAGGGAGGCTCACTCCCGCCTTCGCTCTCTGACATGACCGTGGACAACTGGGAGCTCCATTGATGTGGGTGAGCTTTCATGTGGGATTCTGTGACAGCGATGGTATTGATCTCAGCGCGGGCGTCTGGCTGCACCCCCAGGACGCCTGCCAGGACACGGGCTTGGTGAAAGGTGTCAGGAGCGGCGGTGCCTTTTGGGCCAGTTTCCTGGCCAAGTGCAGCTGACAGTATTTTGGACGAGGCGGTCCGGCGGAGCGAGTCCCGGGAACGTGACTTGTAATACCCGAATCTCTCGCGCGGCTTCTTCTTGTCCTTCTGAGGCTTAAGTGCCGCCACCAATAGACTCTCCTCTGAGTACACGGGCCGAAGCTTCTGACGGCGGGCGGTGACTGCCGAAGGTGCCGGAGACCAGTCGTTGTGGATCACGTAGTTCTGCTCGCTGTCTGCGGTTTTTGGCGGACTCCGTTCGGCTGAGGACGGTTCTGGGGGGGAGGATCGGCCAAGAATTTCGTAATTGGAGTGGCTGGAGGAAGGAGGTAGCAAAGAGCCGTCTGTATCCGGCGCAGGAGGCGAACTGGAGCCGTACACCTTGTAATTTGTCGTCTCGGAAGTTATAGAAGGTGGCGGCAACACACTATCGGTCTCGGCCCGAGGCGGCGAGCTCGAGCTATGAATCTTGTAGTTTGTGTTGTCGGAGGCAGTAGACGCGGTGATGGAAGACTGGAAAGACGTCTTTGGTTGCAGATCGCGAGGCTTCTTGGAAGAAGACAAATTGGTGGCTGGAGCCTCGGGCAGGGGCGCTAGTCGGTTCTCAGACGGTGACGACGGACGAGGTGAGCCTTGGTCTGGTTTACGGTATAGAAGAGTAGCCTTTTGCTTCTGCTTCAGATCGGGAGTGTTGGGGACCTTACGCAAGCCGCCAACCATTCGATAATTCCACGGTGAAGAGGAGCCGGCGGTGCTGACAATGTGATCGCTAGCTAATTGGGTGGTTGAGGATGCCGGGGTCAACGTGGATGAAAAGCTTCGATCGGGAAAGGAAGTGGGTGTGGAGCTGGGATGGTTCTCGCTGAAGTCATCAGACGACAGACGTTCTCCTCGCGAGGCCGACGTAGATGTCGAGAAGGTGGGAGTCCTAGAAGCGCGGTTGCCGCTAGAATCTCGGTTCCGTTGTCCTTGAGGTAGGAGGGAGAAGGTCTTGCCGTCGGCGTTGATTGTTATGAGGTTACGACGACGTGACAAGGGGCGCTTTGCAGATTGCGTGGCAGATTCATCGTCTCGGTGGGTTTGAGAGGATCGTGATCGCGCATTAAGGGAATTATCAGTCTGATGAGGCGGAGTGGCGGGGACAGGGGTACAAGGGGATGACGGGCTTCCAGTCCAGGAGTCGGAGCGTAGTTTCGACCCTGAAACGCCACGGTCCTTGGCGGCAACCGGCGGGAAGGTCGACGAGGCGGGCGAGAGAACCGACGTTAGAGTGCCAGAAGAGTAGGATCTTCGATGTGAATAAGCATCGCTGGCGCGGCGTGCAGAACGGTCGTCGGTCACATAACCCAGCTCCGACGGGTAGGGGGATAGTAGGGCGGTGGTGGATGTTGGGGTGCGTGACGATGACGCAGAAGCAGTGGAATCGCGGTTCTTGTGAGTGGGACGTGGAGGACTGTAGGGGACGACGCGGATGGCGAGTGAATTTGATTGCGACTTAGATCGCTCGTGCAACGGCCTGCGTTGGGACCGGGAGGGGCTCCCGGACCCGGACATGCTCGGCCAGGGCGCGGGGCCAGGCAGGTGTCTCGGGTTCGGCGAGGGCGGGAGGCGGATAGCCAAATTGGTCCCAATCGGTCTGCTGGGGGTCGTCTAGGCCATGAAATACCGGAACAGCCCGGACAGACCTGGAGCAGCCGAGACGAGTGCACCGTACACCGGGCGAAGCTGGGCTGACCGAACCAATGTGGTGTTGGACTGGTGTGTGTGCTTCTCGTCACTGTGCCTCTGGCAAGACATCCGAAAATGCCGTAATATGTACAGCGCGAGAAGTCCGGAAAAAATGTACCTGAATGAGTCAGATGCAGCATCCGGATCGCGGCTGTCGGGTGATTGCCGCACCGCGGACAACACGAAATGGTGAAGAGTTCTTCGGTGTCGCGTGGCGCGGATCAGATCCGAATCGTCCGAGACGAGAGCTGTACACTGAGCAAGGTGTTGGTGCTTGATTGCCGAGTGGTCGAGAGCCGGACACCAGAGTAAAAGACGCTGGTCAGTAGTTTTTTGACAAAGACCGGCAGATATATGGGATGCGACACGATGGAAGGAAAGGTGTCGCCGAGTCAAGTGAGCGTGGAGGCTGGATTGCCTTGAGGATTGCCGTGAATGCCCGGGTCAGGCTTCGGAGAAGGAAATCCGCCTGTGTGTGTGTTTCGGCAGCTGATGAGCGAGTGACTGGTGGCAAGCCGAGATGGACGGAAATTAAGCACGGAAAAGCTGCGAGTCCAATCAGAGGAGGCTAAAATAAGATAGAAGAATAAGGCCTCTATATGCGAGAGCGGTTTTTTAGGCAGAAAATGTCCAGAACAAATATGCCAAGTTGAAGAAGGAGAACAAAGAAGAGTGAGGGTAAGACGATTATGACGGGCGTTGACAACGAGCGAGCATGAAATTAAAGCGATGATGAAAGAAGATGAGCTGAAAAGGAAACGATTATTGTCGTTGTCGTCGCTGTTGTTGTCGTCGTCAAAAAACGACGAGACGGTCGGCACCTCTCGGGGTAAGGAAAATGAAAAAACAAGCAGCAAGGAGCCGGGAAAGTGTCTGGGTGAGAGAAGAGAGCGAGAAGGTTGAGCAGGCGCAGCGCAGCGCAAATTGGCCGTGGGCAGCGAGCTAATTAGGCACTTCTTCACAGTAATCAAGGTCAACGATGGGGCGTTGACAAGGTCTGGAAGCGAGCGAGGCCGGGGTCGTCGTGTCCCCGTTAATGGGCAACGTCCCGGTCCACTAATCCAAAATCCAGCAGCAGTGGAGGCCTTTGCAGGTCGTCAAAAAGCCTCTGCTCCACTTGAAAGTGACCCAGACTAATTGGACCAGGCTTGACATAGGCAGAACTACAACGAAGACAGCGTCTCGACATAAAGCACTCCTGGCTCATCCAGCGTCCTGCGCGACTCCTGAAACCTACAGGACGAATGTAATGAGCGCCGCGCAAAGCAGACTGGATGTCGACCAAAGCGGCATGAGAGTACCCAAAGCTGCGTATACTAAAAGTAGAGACACGAACCCCACCAAGAACCCTGTCATTGGCTGACCCTTGATGAGGTTGAGCTCCGGCTCAGAGAGAGAGCCACTCGTAGTATGCAGACGACAAGGGAGTCCAGCAAACGACCAATGCGAACGACGGACGGCGGGCGTCTAACACGTAGCACTTGTACATATGGTATGTCGTTGCGGTGGCAGGAAGGGACAAAGTTGTAGAGGAATCTAGGCGACCAAGAACGGGTCGGCGCTCGCCCCCCCTTCCCTTACGGCGGGCGACCGTTTCCTTCGTAGCAGTTTCGGCCTGATTAGGCCTGGGAGGACGACACCACGAGCACGGGTATGCCCCGTAATAGTCCGCAAGGCACGCGAATCGATCGCGACACCAAACCAGAAAATAAGAGAGAAGAACGACATGCAGGCGAGACTATTTGTTGGCTTGGCTAAGACGCAATAGCGATGCGCTCGGGAGTGTCCTTCCAGCTCTTCCGTCTCGATGCAAGGTAGTGTAGGTATGTGGTTCACGGAGTCCAAGTCGATCTGATTCGGCAGGCGTGCTCATGTATTACTCGAAAGGGATTGCGGATCAAGGTTGGCGCTACAGAGAGCAAAAACACTTGCCGCAAGAACTTTTCAGCGCTTTGCAGGGAAACGTGCAATGTTGTCGGAGCACAAGGCGAGACGCTGGAGGGCAGGCCAAAGTCAGGCGATAGCGTGGCCTGTGTTCGTGGTCGTAAGGCCGACGGGCTCATGGTGGGAGAGCATGGACACAGAAAAACAAAAACAAAGACAAAAACTGTCAGAAATAATACTGCCGTGGGCTACCGCCATAGGCGTGGGGTTGTAGTTGACAGGGGGTCCCAAAAGTTATCAGATTAAGAGGGACATACCTCATATATATAGCGAGCAGGATTACATTAACATATTCCTGCAAAGTATTAGATACTTCTTTAGCCTGTTGAGCGATTTTAGATTGAATAGTAATAATATGACTAGTTCGACAATTTAGAGTCTTATATATATATATATATTACTTTAGCTATAGATTTAAATTCTATATTAAAAATAAGTAAAAATAGATATAGAGATACTTATATAAAGATATATAATATATATACCTAAGTCTACTAGTAAGAATAACTAAATTCTGATAACTCTAAATAGATATTAGATTATATAAAAATAATATACTTTAAAAGTAGAGTTTATACTATTAAATCTTAAGTACTAATAGTATCTCTATAACTTTAACTTTATCTAAATTACTAAAACTAAGGTCCTAGATAATATATATAGTTATATATAATTATAAATAATATATATTAGATTTACCCTCTAATTATATATAGTAGTTTAGAGTATTGAGATATTGAAAAACTACTAGGCTAAAAGTATATATTCTAATAATTTATATATTTTGAATACTAATATATTTTTTCAATCTTCTTTTTAGTTTTAAGGAAACTCATTAAGAAGTTATTTAGCATAATATCTTTTAAGTAGAAGCTAAGACTTATGAATTATAAGACTACTTTGACTCTAAAGTATGAATTCACTAAACTTTTTAGTTAAAACTTTTTTGAAAATTGCTTTTAAGTAGTTTTCTAAAGTATAGATAATATTAATAAACTTTAAAAATATTAAAATTAAATATTCTCAAGAGTTTGATTCTTATACAAGCTAAATATAAGATACATTACTAATTCTTAATAAATACTACTAAAGAATAGATCTTAAAGATTTTGTCGAGAAGTATTTAAAATCCTATGTGATTCTTTATAATCTTTATATTTTGAAGTTTAAAACTATTAATATAAGTTGTTAACTTAAGCCTATATGACAAGTAAAATTCTTATATATAGAGAAAAGAGACTGTGGTATTAATATTATTATATAGAAGAATATATAGCTATATAAGTTAATAACTCTTATAACTATGCTAATATGGCAAATACTTTCTACTCTAGAATTACAACTTCTATATATTTAGAATATTTCGAAATAATATAGAAGATATTACAAATATATAACACATTACATATTATTCATTAATATTACGAAGATATTATATATATTAGTAATATATTAAAGATTCTTCCTACCATATATACTGATAAATATATTATAATAGATTATAAAACATTGTATTTATTTTATACTATAGCTATACATAATTATATTCATTGTAGTTATAATATATAACGTTTTAGTAACATAAAAAGGTTATTCATTTAGTAAATCTTTAGTTATTTCTATACAAAATGTGCTTTAATATTGGAATATATAGGTCTTTATACTTTCCATGTTTAGTTATATTCCAAATACTATATTTGAGTAATACTTTGAAATCAGATATCTTTATTTTGACACTATATACTTATTGAGTTCAACAGTTTTATACTAATTAAACTTCGATTGATCAATAGTATTATAGATATAATTAACATTTATAATCTCAACCTAATATATTATACTACGAATAATATAAGTATAATTTATATGCGTATATTTATATTACATTAGAATTCAAGATATTATAAGCAAATATATCTACATATACTAGCTGTCAGATGTGATAATTTATAAATATATGTATTTGTATTTGTATTCTCGTACTGCTCTATATCTATTAGAAGAAACTTTAGTTTTTTTAGACCTAAATACTTTATTATAAAGATCCTAATTGTACAATTTTAAAAGTAATAAGATACTATATATAAGACTTAAGTATTAACCATTTTATCTCTAGAATCGAAGTACTTTCTATTTATACATTTGTGATCTATTAGCTTACTTCTTGATAAATCTTATACATATAGCTATATACTTATAATGATTAGATTTATTCTAGTATATGAAGGATTTCTATTTCTATTATTCTAATAGAAGTAACAAAGATTTTATGATATTTCTATATGAATAGATTGTATAGAAATCGTTCTATAAATGCATACTAATTTTAGCTTTTGAATCCTAGTAATTCTTAAGTGAATAAAATAGATATTTAGAGCTTCATTCTTTTATAGAATATTAGAAGCAGTTCAAGCTACGTATATTATAATAATAACACCTTATATATAATATCTATAGTAGCCTATATATTATAACTAAACTATAATATAAATTTTACTTCAGCCTATAGATTGTAATTATAATATATCATTACTAGGTTAAATGCAGTACTAAGGTAGCTAAAGCTATAGTAGTAGGTAACTAAGTAGTCGATCTATTTATATAGACTAGAAAGAATGAAACGATTATTAAATAGATTTATCCCTATAGTACGCAGCATATATATATATATTATAATCTAAATATAGATATTATAAATAGAGATAACTCGTTATATACTATTTACATAATCAATCAATTACAATATTTACTAATTAGAAACCAAAACTAATTAGTCATATTTTACTACTATTAGTATTATTCACTACTACTTAACTATAAATTAATAAGGAATAATCTAAAGAAATAAGATTATAATACTTCTGAAGAGAGTTTCTAGAAATCTATATAGTAAAAATAGACAACTTAAATTTATTATAACTATATATTACTTTGAAATACTAACTTAACTTCTAGAAGTCTATATAATAAAAATGGGAAAAAAGGTAAACTTATAATAATTTACTAACTTAATATTACTTATATTTATTTCATAATAAATTAACAATTCAAATTTCTACTCATTCGCTAAGGCAAAAATAGAATAGGAAATATAACAGGATTAATATAAATAAGAGAGAAAGATCTATAGCAAACTACTATTCCTTATTACTATCCTCTAATATCCTATACATATTTAATAAGTAGAAAGATAATAAGAAATTAACTTGGTGATTATAATACTATAATTAACCTTCTTCTAATAATAATAATTTAAAGACTAAAGATTATTTAGCTTTTAGAATTCAAACTATAATACTTAAATTATTTCAGAATATGATACTAATAAGAAAAGGGAATCTTAAAAAGAGAAATCTTATTACATTTAGTAAGAACATCTTAGGAAGTAACATAAAGAGGCTGGTAATATAAACTAACTATAAGAATTCCTAATACTGTTTCTAATATATTCTATAAATAATTATGATAAATACTTCATGAAAATATCTAGAAAACTAATAAAATTATAATATTATCATAAATAATACTAAAACTAAGAGTATTATAAACCTATTATCTATTCTTCCAATCTCTGAATATTCTTTAAGTATTTACTTATATACTAGTAATATACAAGATTAATTAATATTACTTACTAACAATATAAAGAATACTAAATAGATATCTAGCTACATGACTATTTAGTCAAATATAATTACTAAATATCTTAGAAATTTTAAGAAGAAGATATTTAATAATTAATAATAAGACTTAAAATATAAAAGAGAAGAGTAATCATTAGAAATAGTATAAGAAAAAAGGATATATATTAATTAGAAGAAATAGATACTACTACTTACCTAATAAGTATAATGACTTTTATTTTTACATCCACTTTCTATAAAATATTAAGAAAGAGTACTACTCTATATATTAGTAGATATATCTATATAATAATAACTTATTATATTTATTCTTGATTTTGTATAGCTTTTACCTACTATTAGTAGTATATTTATATAGTTCTAATTAAAATAGATCAGATTAATAAATATATGAATCTTACTCTTACTATTAATTAGTAAATCATATTGTCCTTATATATATCATTAAATATACTTAGTTTATTTTAAGAGACGTCTAAGAATTCAGATTAAAAGACATATATAGAATTCTACTAAAAGAGATTTCTATTTAGTAATTATAATTTATCTAATAAGTATATTTATTTTTGAAGTTATCGCTTCTAGAGAAATACTTATAATCAAAATATAGTAAAGTTATACTAATTATACATGTTCTTCTAATTTATTACTTTAGATTATATTTTCTTCTCTGGACTTTATTAATAATTCCGGAGAAATATAGAGTAATAGGAGTATAGTAATTTATACTAATAAGTATAGAAACGTATTCTAATAAATTAGAATAAGGATACTTATTAGTATATACTAGAAGGCTATATCTTAATAATAAGAAGAGTAAATTATACTTTCTAATAGAAATATCAATATTAATTATATAGATATCTATTACTATATATAAATATAAAAAGAATAAAACCTCTACTTTAAGAACTTATAAAATACTTGCTAAACAACCTTTGAAGATTAAGAAGAAGTATACTTTAATATAATAAAAAGAAGAATATTATAGTTACTTAAGAATTACCTTATTAGTAAAGAAGTATATTTCGCTCAAAACAAAGAGATTATAGAGAAGAAGTTAATAACAGGATTTCAATAAAGTATACTAACTTAAGAAATAGAATAAAGTATTAAATTTAACTAAAAAGATGACTATGACTTAAGATAGGAAATTAAGAGGAATTTAAAATATAATAAGTAATTCCTAAAATTTAGAAG
This sequence comes from Colletotrichum orbiculare MAFF 240422, assembly GCA_000350065.2. NCBI lineage: Eukaryota > Fungi > Ascomycota > Sordariomycetes > Glomerellales > Glomerellaceae > Colletotrichum > Colletotrichum orbiculare. The sequence continues at coordinate 4,331,991 of AMCV02000003.1, forward strand.
GTTTATACCTATTATAAAATAATAACTTTTTATATCAAATAGCTTAAGAATAGAAGTGATTCCAATTGAAATAATATTATTAATATTAATTACTAGAAGTATAATAATATTAAACTTATAACTGGTTAAGTTAAATATTTAGATAATTGTACTTATACTATATAATCTTATTATAAAGAATAATTCTAATTAGTAGGAGTAATAATAAGGATTTTAGAAACTCCTAAAGCTTTATATATATCTCAAGAGAAATTACTAGATATGTTTAAAATAATATATTACTTTGAACTAATTATATAAAAAAGTTGAAATATCATTTAAGAAGATATAGTAATTGAGTAATAAGTATATAAGTGAGATTTATAATATTTGTAAAGATAGAATATAGAAATCTACGACTAAATATATTGGCTATAATACTAAATAAGATTCTACTAGAAGAATATTTAATAGTATAATAATTAAGTAAATATATATATTCTATACAATATTAATTATATTAATCCAAATTAACTTTTTAATTACCTAAATAGTTATGAGAATTAGACATAAATTTCAAACTTCTATCATTTACTATAACTACTATAACGAATAAAGAAATATAAACCTTGAGTGTTTTATTAAATATTGTAATTATATTAATAGATTTAAAATATTTAAGGTAATAGTAATTAGAATTAATTTAGTTAGATATATCTATTTAGACCTTTAAAATCTATTAGAAGAAATTAATAAAAAGATATATATAGCTATATGTTAAATATATAATATAATTAATATGTTCTATAATACTATTAGTAAGGTAAAGCTAACTATTGATAAATTATATACATAGATGATAGAAATCTTTAGAAGCTAATAATAGTAATTTAAATAAAGAAATACTTATATGGTACTTTTACTCTATACTTAGAATAGTATCTACGCTCTTCACCCTATATATAGATCTAATTATAACTCTTACTTAATAATAGTATTTATATTAATACTAACTTACAACTAGTTACAATAGTCCTAAAACTACCTATTATGATGAATAATTATACCCCTAGTTCTAATATTAAACCTTATTATAGTAGAAGACTTTATAGTAATATTTAAGGAGAATCTTACTAAGCCTAAAGCTTCATATATAAAACTAAAGATAACTCTTAAAACTATAGGGCTAAGAATCTTTGAAGATTTCTTATAAATAGAATAAAATAAAATACTTATAAAAACTAGGTGTTTTATAAGTTATTATTCTTCTACATCTTTTACAATAAGACTGAAATTCCCTCGAAGTCTATATAGCTACTTATAAGAAGATTACTATAGAATAAATATAGAGATATCTAGTTATAATTATTATAATTAAGACTATTACATTATTAGAATAGGCCTTAAAGGAATTATTTTAAATATTATAATTAATAGATAACTTATAAATATTGAAAAGAATATTATCTAGTTAACTTATAATTTATTACATTAAGTTAATAATATTAGAGATTAAGTATTAATTAGATAATACCTTAGTATTAATATACTATTCTAATACTAGTTACTAGATAGTTTGGAATATTATAGTAATATAATTATAGAGATTTTAAAAGCTATTTAGCTATATTAGAAGTACTTTTATCTATATAAATATTATTTAAATAATAGTTTTCTTTAATTAATATATTAAGATTATTTATTAATAGGAGTAGGTTAAGTCTTATTTTACTTATATAGAAATTATAAGTTAACTTATATTAATAGTAGAAAAGTTTTATATTAGTAGTATAAAGTCTTATCTTAGGGATGGGTAAGGCTTAGTCTAAGAAATATCAAAGTTATAAATATTAAGGTAATAAAAGTTTAAATAGAATATCTATGATTAGTACTAATTAAATATCTCGAGAATTCTAAATGTATATTAATAGCTATAAAGGCGTAAGGGTATAAAAGCATAAGATTATTACAGAAGGAGTTATTAGTTATTTATTATTAAAAAGATAAATAGAGAATAAGTATACTAGTTACTATAGCTATAAGAGTTTTAGATTCAAATCAATTAGAGGCTAGCTATAGTAGTTAGTAGGAGGGTAAGGAGGCTAAAGTCATACTTAAGGAGGAAATATATCTATGAATAATTATAATGTGAAGCAAGCTATTAGCTCCTCCCAAGGAAATACCTATATTATAAATCATTATTAATTTCTAACTGACTATATATATGATAGCTGGAAATATAATTAATATTTTAACTACAAGTAATTATTTTAACTTATATATTAAATAGGTAATAGTAATACTTCAAAACTACTTTATAAGAGACTTTAAAATACAAGTATATATAGTAGATATCATGTCTATTTAGACCTAGTGATAGAATACTAATTAATAAAATATACTACTAAGAAGTATAAAGTAATAACATTATGATCTAAAACAATATTAATTATTAATATAGAATTAGTAGTGGAAATTACTAGTTATCCTAATAATAATATATTAACAGAAATAGTCTTATAAATAGTAAATAATAATATAAGTAAGATATTATTAGAAAGCTTTATAGTAATTTATTTTATAATAACTAAAGGTAAGACTAAGATAATTAATCCTAAGAGACTTATAGAAACTCTCTAAGATTATATTTATTTTGATTTCATAATACTAATTAAACTAGAGCGTTTGCAAATTCTAAAATTCTCTGAAGTTATATTTAAAAGTATTCTCTTAAATATAGGAATAAGAAGACTATTTATAAGAAATATATAATAAGTAAAAACCTTTTTGGAAAGTTATACCTAATATCTAACTTCATAAAATTACTTTAAAAATAAATATAAGACTTAGAAATAGATAACGTTTTCTAAGTTATAATATAATTTGAATCTCTATATCTTTCAGAAATATTAACTTTAATATTATATTAGTAACTACCCTATTTCTCCTTACTTTCCTTAATATAAATTAACTCTAAATCTATCTTCATAATCTTAGTCATGAAATTAAATAAGAAGGAGTATTCTTACTTATGGAGAAATTTAATAAGTACTTATAATTTTTAGTTTAAGAAATCCTTATAATAATAATATTAGTTCTTTAATAAAAATGGAAATTTAGTAATTCTATAAGAGATTTAACTATTTTAATATCTAAAACTTAAATACTATTCTTACTTTAAATAAGCTAAATAGTAACTACTAATAAGATTAAAGTAAATATTAAAGACTACTACTAATTCTAACTAAATAGTAAGACGTTATATTAATTTAAATTTAACTTTAAATATAAATATAAGTTTAATATGTAGTTACTTTTACTCTATATTCAGAATAGTATCTAAGCTTTATATCTTATATATAGATTTAATTATAAACTTTACCTAATAATAGTATTTATGTTCATACTAGCTTATAACTAGTTGAAATAGTAATGAAATTACCTATTAATAGAGATAATTATACTTTTAATTCTAATATTTAACCCTATAGTAGTAGAAGATCTTATAGTATTAATTTATATAGAGAGAGTCTTATTGAAATTGAGACTTAATATATATAGCTAAAAGTAACTACTAAAATTATAGGGTTAAGAACCTTTATAAACTTTACAAAATAGAATAAAATAGAATACCTATAAGAATTAGGCATTCTGTAATTTATTATTCTTCTATAATCTTTATAAAAGAATTAAAATTTCTTTAAAATCTATATAGCTATTTATTACAAAATAATTACAAAATAAATATAGATATATCTAGTTAAAACTAATATAATTAAGACTATTTGTCAGTTACGTTATGCCGTAAGGCATATAGTAACTATACGTGTTACTATCTATATAGTAATATACTTTCTACGCCTTACTAGTAATAGGTACTAAATACCTAGTATTAACTATAGCTAATTATATAGTAATTAGTAAGTAATTACCACACTATAAATCTAGAGCTTTATATAGTACGTTATACTATATAATATAGGAATACTAATAATAAATAACTAAAATACTACTTTACACCTATATAGTAATATTATATATAATATATATTACACTCTAGATAAACTAATCCTAATTAGTAGTTAATCCTTTTATTACTACTATACTATAAATTAGTAAGGCTTATTATAGTAGAAAAGGTAACTATAAAAAACTATACTTAAAATCTATATAAAATAAAAGATTATAAAAATAACTATTTAGATATTTTAGATTCTTGCTATTTTAAGATTCTAGCTAGGAGACTCTAAATTATATATTAATACCTTAAGGAGGCTTTTATAAGATTTAAGTAGTAATATTATATTAAAGTTCTTATTCTAATTAAATTAGAATACTCTCTATAGTATTTTTAAGAAGTTTAATTAAATACTTTGAATTATTACTTATTAAGATATATTTAGTAAATATAATAAACCTTACTAAGCCTTACTAGACTTTTATAATATAAGAGATTTATAATATCTCTAGTTTTAACTTTTTAAGAAACTTATATAGCTTCTTAAAAACCTTTTTAATACCTTTCTTACTTTTATAATAATATCTAAATTACTAACCTTTAAGAAGTACTTATTTTAAGTATTTCTTTAACTATTATAATAGTACTAAGTAATATCCTTATATTTATAAAGATCTACTAATATTTTAATTCTATACTATTTAGATAGATTGAAAATATTAATTATAAAAATATTATAGATAAATATATCCTTATAGTTTTAACCTATCTAATATACTAAATAATACTTTATAACTATTTAAAACTATATAGCTATAAGCTCTTTTAGATATTTAAAAATAATTTTAAAAACTACCTTTTTATAATTTAGAAATTTAGAAATACTTAAATTACTTAATATATTTAAAACTATCTCTTCTTCTATAGTATTAAAATTAATATAAATAGTAAAAAGACTTTTAGTATTTTATATTAAATTACTTAATAAGATCTATTTACTTTTTAGATATTTAAAGAAATTACTAAAGCTAGTAAATATTATAATATTTTTAAATAAAACTTCAAGAAGTTCTTAGAGTAATTTAACGACTTTATAGAAGAAGAATAGGAGATTCTAATACTTCTCTATAAAACTAAATTTAAAATTTAATAATTTCAACCTATTTTAACTCTCCTATAAAAAATAGAAGAAAGATAGTAGTAATATAAATAGTTAGCCTTTTTACTCCTAATACTAATATTATACTTCCTACTTCCCTTATTAGCCTTATTAATATATAGCCTTACTAGTATAATACTTCTTTATATATAAGAAGTAAACTATAAGTATAATAACTTATATCTACTAAAATAACTTGAATACCCCTTATATACTATTTCTACTACTTCTTTTAAAAATATCTTAGCTATATATACTATAGACTTTATAAAACTATATAATAAGTATGAGAATAGATATAGTATAGAGTCTACTAAGCGGTTATATAGAGATTATATAAAGCCTAACCGCTCCATTTATATATATTTAAGCACTTCATTCTAGTTTGAATAAACTATACCTTTCAACAACCTACATTCAGACTATATACTATATTATTTATTCATTATAATTATAAGCCTAAAAACATTTAATTACCCTTTAAACTACTCTTAAATAATAAATATAAAAGAAATCTTTTTCAATCTATTATATTAGTTCTTTAATAAATATTTAAAAATAATATACTTAACTATTAGTAGCCTTAATATAGTAGTAAAACTATCTAATAGCTCTAATTCTAACTATTAGTATATTATATTATAATTTTAAATAACTAGCTAAAATATTTAGAAATATATCAATCTAGATATTAAACTAATTCTTAATATATTAAAGCTAATTAATCTACTTAACGTTAATAAATAACTTATCTAAGAAAATACTACTTAATAGACACCTAAAAATATTAAACCCTTTACTCTTTTAATTAAAAGTATTTTTAATTATTATATAATAAATCTTAAGTTTTAAGTAGTTTGAAAATCTAACTATAAGGAGATAAAGAAATACTATAATATAATATAGATATAAGTTAATACTATTATTAATAATAGCCTTCTAATACTTACTTAAATAAAACTACTTAATAATAATAATATCTCCTTTTAAGCTTTTCTAAGAATTCTAAAATAGTAATATATTTAAAATAATTTAGTTATATAGTAATAAATTAGAATAAAAAATAAGAAAATCCTTAAAAAAAACTAATTTAAATATCTTAAATTTAATATAATATAGTAAGTAATATACTATCTACTTTTAAGTAGTTATATATAAGATTCCTAAAATCTAAAGAACTCTTATTATTAAAGAGTAATTTCAAATACTTAGTTAATATATTTCGCCTAATTAGACTATAACTTAATATTAGAATATTATTAAGAGAGAAATTCTAAATTTAGATATTAATAATCTAGCTATATATAAAGAAATCTTTTCTACTTTATCTTATATTAATAAAGTCTCCATGAAAAGCTATAGTAAAATACTATTTATATTAATTATTCTTATAAGAAAATTAGATAAAATATCTTAATTAAAACTAAAATACCTATATAAATTTAGGAGCTACTTATACCCTCTAGAAGACTATAGATATATTAAGTATATTATTATAAACTTATATATTAGATTCCTATATATTTAGATGATAATTACTATTTAAAATAGTATTATAAATAAGATAAATAACCTAGAGCTTTATATTCTCTATTAGAAACTAGTAATAAAAAAATAGCTAAATTCTAAAAGATATATTGATAAAGCTAAAGAGGTATCTTTAGACGCCTTAAAAACTAAAATAATTCTTTTAAATAATGAGTTAGATAGAAGTAGCAACTACGTTTCTAATTTAATATATATTAGTATTAATCTCTCCCTTCTTAAGAAGTTAATTAAAATCTTTTCTAAGATTTTCTTAACTATTTAAAAATCTTACTTACTTTTAGTAAGTATAGTATTTAATAGTTATAAAGTAGTTTATATTATAAACCTAATAAACTTCTTTAAGAAGGAATCTTTTAAGTTAAATAATAAGATAGATGTAGTTTAATATAATTTAACTAATTTCCTTATAATTAAATAAAGTAAATAGATAATTAGAAATATCTTTAATAGTTTAAATAAGAAGAATATACTAGACTTAATATTAGATAATATAGCCTATATTAAAGACTTCTATATTAATATTATTCTAAAAACTTTACTTCTTAATAAGACTAAAATCTAATATATAGGTTTTAATTATATTCTTAAATTTAGCCTAATTAACTAATTTGTTATTATAAAATAGTTATTTAGAAAGTATAATTTTATATTCCTTAAATATAAGTTAGTTTTAAACTATTTTATAATCTATTTAAATAGTTTAAATAGTATTATAAAATCTCTAAATATACTATTCCCCTAACTTTATTTAAAGATAGTTCTCCTAGAAGTATAATTAGATAATATTTATATATAATACTTTTAAGTAAGATATTTTAAATAGAATACTCTTAGGTATTTAATTCTTAATACTTAGGAGGTAAAAATTATAAAGCTAAGATAACTAGATTATTCTTATTATATATAGACTTATTCTTAATAGGTTATCTCTAGATAAATTTTAGAATTATACTTAATTTACCTATTTTACTATATTACTTAGGATCTATTTAACTTTCCTAGGGCTTTTATAGGTAAGTCCTAAATACTTATTATTAAGGATGAACTTTTAGGTTTTCTCTTTATATTTATATTACTTAATAAAACCTATAATTCAGTCTTTTTAATATTAAAAATATTTAAAAGTTAGGTAAAATAATAGAGAAGTCTTTTAATATAAAGGATTTAATAAAATATTAAAAGAGCTATAATAATAATTAATAGAAAAACTAGTTATTAAATATAAATAATAGAATAAGAAATCAATTTCAAACTATTTTCCTCTCATATTAAGAAACTAGTTAGAATAAGTAAGTATATTAGAAAAAGAATTAATTACCTAAAAAATAAAAATATAAAAACCTATAAGACTACTACCTAAATTCTAAGTAGAATTAATTAAACTAATAATTATATTATATAATATATATCTAAATATTTAAAATAACTAGAAATTACTATATAAAGTTAAAGAAGCTTAGTTTAAATAGTATTTTTATCAGTAAGTATTAGAATATACTCTAAGTTTTTATTAAGACTTATAACCTTACTAGAAATAGATTTATACTTATAGATATTAAATATACTTACTTAAGAAATACTATAAATAAAATATTATAAAAGAATTATTTAAAGTTAAACTTAGGGGATATATTAGATATCTAATAAGCTATATTCTAAATATTTATAATTTCTATGAAATCTAAATTTCTACTTTCTAAAGGATTATTATTACTTAAAATATCAAATTTAATAAGATAAAATCTTACTTAAAATAAGATTTATATAAGATATTTATAAAAGAAGTTATAAAACTACTAGTTAAATTAATTATTAAAAAAAAAGAAGACTTTATTCTTAAAATATTTAGAAATTTTAAAATAATAAGAATATTTAATAAAAGAACTTTTCTTCTACTAACTATCCTATTAGTATTAGAAATAACTTAAGATATTAAATTAAATTTAGAATTAGTCTTAAAAACTAATAAAAGAAGTTTAATTATATTTAAATTAATACTTAAACTATTAGGATTAATCTAGGATTCTAATTAACTTTAACTAGAAGAAGTAATTCTTAGTAATAGTTAGAATTTAGGAAGTATACTAATAACTAGAGAATTAGATAGTATATTTAAAGTAAGAGATCTAGTTAGTTAAAAGGGGACATCTACTTTAAATAAGTATAGAAGTAAACGCCTTAAGACTTCTATTTAACTAACTTAAAAAAGACTAAAATATAATCTTAAATTTTAACTAATTAGAATAATAAATTTAACTACTTAGAAAATAGGCTAGTAATATAGAAGTAGATAATAATAGTAATTTTACTAAGAAATTAATTTTAATAACTATATAATACTTTTTAAAAAATATAATAATAGTATCTTATACCTAATAGAATATAAATAGGATAATTTCACTAATACTTATTTACCTAATTAGTAATAAAGGCTTAATAAAAATAGTTTCAACTTTTTATTAGTATTTCTTATTATTTGAAATATAGTATTAGAAAAGAAAGATCTTTCTACTAAAATTTAAATATATATTAATTAACTAATTATATTATTAAAAATTTAGAAAGATATCACGAATCTATTAAAGCTACTATAAAAGTCTTTGATTAAAATAATAAGAGTTAAAATTATAAAGCTAAAAAAGAAAGATAGTTAGTAAGAAATTAATTACTAGGATATAAAAACTAAGTTTTTTCCTTTTAAATAAGTTTTTACCTATAAGATAGATATAGATAGTTATTTAGAGTAATATAAGGTGTGGATCTATATATATAGAGATTTATAACTAGTTAATTTATTACAAACTATATATATAGTAATACTAACTATTTAAATATTTCAAATAGTTATAATAATTGTAATATAATTTAATTTTAAAGCCTTATAGTTTAATATTATTAATATATTTCTAAATGCTATAAGGGATTTTAATAGACTTCTAATAATAGTTAAACTATTAAATAGATTTAAGGTTGTAGGGAAATATATAGAATTTAAATAAACTCTTTATAAGCTTTAAGATATATTCTTTCTTTAATATAAAGTTTTTATATTACTTTTAAATTATTAAACTTCTTATTATATTTAGAAAA
>AMCV02000003.1:4363275-4375270 GCA_000350065.2 Colletotrichum orbiculare MAFF 240422
ATTATAAGTAATAGAAATTCTAATTAGGTAAGTTATTTCTAGAAAGAATTCTATTACTTAATAAGTATTATATACTTATTAAGTATTAGCTACTATTTTTAAATAGATAAGACTATAAAGTAGTATAACTAGGAAATCTAAGTAGTTTTAAAAGTATTTATATACTAATTATAAGATAATTAGGCTAACTTACTACTTATTATATAACTAGCCTTCTATAACTAGTAGTATAATACTATAGGGATAATACTATTTTTTATAAATTATAATTATTATATTAATCTTATTCTAGTAGTTAAAGAAATAATACTAGTATTTAGTAGTAGTAAAAATACTACTTATAAGTTAGTTAAGAAGATATAGTTAGTAATAATATATAACTATATTAGAATAGTAGTAATTTAGTAGAAGTTAGAAATTTAGGTAAATAAAACTTAGTCTCCTACTAATTAGTATTAAATTAGTAATAAAATATAGTTAAATATATCTAATGATAAATTACTAAAGCTAAACTAGAAACTAACTTAGTTATATTATAAATATATAGTAGTAAAAGTTTTTTACTATATATTATTGAATTAGATATATTAAGGTCTATCTATTTATAGTTCTATATAGATATCCTCTAGAAGGCTACTACTAATTTCTTACCTAGGTAAATAGTTATTAATAGTTAGTTATCATAACTAGTAAATAAGAATAAAAAAATTGAGTAATTAGTTAAAAATATTCTCGCTATAAGGATATATTAGATAAATAGAAAGTATTATTAGGAAACTTTTATTAAATAGGAAAGATATATAGACTTTATATAGGAGTTAGTTAATATTATTATAAATATAGTAATACTAAAATAATATAAGGGGAAATATAAGTTAATAATAGATAATAATAAAAACCCAGCTTATAACTTATAGCTAAGTAGTAACCAGGGAAGAAAGAGGTAATATTATAAACTATACCTAGATAATTAATTAGGATTATACTTAGGTATCTATTAATAATCTTCCTACTCGAGTGGAGCCCTAGTAGGTTCTAAGTAATACTATATATTTAGATTTTTCTTAATATTTATAAAGGTTTCTCTTTTACCCTTTAGTTCTAAACAAATAGTATTTTGTGTTACCTATAGTTAAATAAGTTTAGATCTAGTTTTTTAAACTAAGTTTTATATCTTATATATAGATTTAACTATTAATTTTACTTAATAATAGTATTTAGCTTAATACTAGCTTATAACTAGTTAAAATAGTAATAAAATTACTTATTATTATAGATAACTATACTTCTAGTTCTAATGTTTAATCCTATAGTAATAAAAGACTTCATAGTGATAGTTTATTTAGGAAGAACTTTATAAAAACTAAAGCTTAATAAATATAGTTAAAAGTAATTACTAAAGTTATAAAGTTAAGAACTTTTATAAACTTCTTAAAAATAGAATACACTAGACTGCTAAGAACGAGGTATTTTGTAATTTATTATTTTTTGATAACTTTTAAAATAGAATTAAAATCTCTCTAAAGTCTATATAACTATTCAGATAAAGAAAATTATAAAATGAGTATAGATATATCTAGTTATAACTATTATAACTAAGGCTATTAGTATATTAGACTAGGCTTTGATAAACTTATTCTAAATATTATAATTAATAAATAGCCTATAGATATTTGAAAGAAAGTTATCTAGTTATCCTATAAGTTACTATATTAAACTAGTAATATTAGAAATTAAGTATTGTTTAGATATTATCTTAATATGAATAGTTCAATATAATATTAGTTATTAGATATTCTAACGTATTATAATAATATAATTATAGGAGTCTTAAAAGCTATCTAGTTATATTAGAAGTATTTATATCTATATAAGTACTATTTATATATTAGTTATATTTAATATATTAAGATTATTTATTAATAAGAATAAGTTAAGTCTTATTATATCTATATAGAGATTATAAGTTAGCTTATATTAATAGTAGAGAACCTTTATCTTAATAATATAAAGTCTTATCTTAAGAATAAGTAAGACCTAGTCTATAATAAGGATATTAAAGTAATAGATATTAAGATTATAATTAATATTGAAATAAAATGTCTTAGTTAGTAGTAATTAAATATTTTGAGATATTCAAATTATATATTAATAGCTATAAAAGTATAAAGATGTAAGGCTATTATAAAAAGAGTTGTTGGTTATTTATTATCTATAAAAAGGTTGACTTAAAATAGGTATACTAATTATAGCTACGAGAAGTCTAGCCTTAGATTAACTGAAAGCTAGCTATAGTAGTTAGTAGGGGGTAGGAAGGCTGAAGGTATATTTTAGGAGGTAATATATCTACTAATAGCCGTAGTAGAGAGCGAGCTATTAGCCCCTACTATATAAAGATTATTGATATATTAATTATATTTAATTAATTTATTAAGATTATTTATTAATAAGAATAAGCTAAGTCTCATTATATTTTTGTAGAAATTATAAGTTAGCTTATATTAATAATAGAGAGGTTTTATATTAGTAATATAATTCCCTCTTAACATAACAGTTTAACATCTAGCTAGCTTTTACCGTTTTATCGCAAGAGTAGTAGGTTTAAATCCTATAGTAGGTAATTATAACTAGCGTTCCTACTAGTTATATAAACTAAATATAATAATTACTACTAATTATTAGCTCTTACTAGTAACTACTTATAGCTAGTAACTATTGATAGCTAGTAATAAGTATTACTAACTAGTTAGTATTAGTATTATATAACTAACTATAATCCCCTAAAAAGTAATTATAATAGATATAGGTATATATATACTTTCTATTTATTAGTTATTATATTAACTAACTATATAATTACTACTTAAGGTTTCTTCTATTTAAATAGTTCCTCAGAACTAGTAGTATCTATAGGATAAATAAAATAAAAGCTAACTACTACGTATAGCTTCTTTTAAAAAGTCCTAAGAAGTATATAACTTTAATTAGATTAAAGATCTTTAATTTAATTAAATAATATTAGTAATGTAAAGTTTTATTTTAAGCAGAAGTAAGACTTAGTAAAAATGATATTAAAGTTATTATAATTATATTAAAAGTCTTTAATCTATTTAAAGTTATATACTTCTTGGGCCTTTTTAAAGGAAGCTATACTTAGTAGTTAGCTCTTACTTTATAAACCTTATAGATACTACTAGTTCTAAAGAACTATTTAAATAAAGGAAACTTTAAGTAGTAATAATATAATTAGTAAAGATAATAGCTAATAAATAGAAAGTATATATATACTTATATCTATTATAATTACTTTTTAGGAGATTGTAATTAGTTATATAATACTAATACTAACTAGCTAGTAATACTTATTACTAGCTATTAATAGTTACTTGTTATAAATAGCTATTAGTAAAAGCTAATAACTAGTAGTACTTATTATACTGAGTTTATATAATTAGTAGGAATATTAGTCGCAGTTACTCGCTATAGGATTTAAACCTACTACTCTTACTGTAATAGTAAGAGCTAGCTAGATATTAAACTACTATGTTAAATAGGGGGATATTAAAGTTATAAATATTAAAGTTATAATAAATATTGAAATAGAATACTTATAGTTAGTAGTAATTAAATATCTTAAGATATTTAAATCATATATTAATAGCTATAAAGGGGTAAAAATATAAAATTATGATGAAAAGAGTTATTCATTATTTATTATTAAAACGATTGACATAATGCGGGTATACTAGCTATAACTATAAGGGATGTAGCTTCAGATTAACTACGGATTAGCTATAGTAGTTAGTAGGGTATAAGAAGGCTAAAGTTATACTTTAGGGGGTAATATATCTACTGATAGTCGTAGTAGAAAGCAAGCTATTAGTTCCTCCCTAAGTAGAATATAGAATTGATTATTAATATTATATATCTTTATAGTAATAGGTTTATATTATATATAGTTAATACTTTAATAGAATTTATAACTATAAGGTTTATAAAGAGAATCTCTATAGAAGATATATAATATATATTAAGAATATATCAGATTAATATATATTAAAACCTCTTAAACAGACTTATTATAAATATAAGATATAATGTTACTACTAAAGGTTTTAAAAAAGAAGCTAAAATATAAATAGGGAAATAAAGATTATACTACTTAAAGCTTATGACAGTATTAGAAATATTCAATAGTATTATACCCTCTTATAGAAAACCTATAAGATTATACATAATAAAGTACTAGGAATATTAAGAAATAAAGTATTTTAAAATAAGTAAAGTAATTAATAATACTAGTAGTTTTAATAGTTTTATATTAATCCTACTTATCGTTAAGATATAGTTATATTTTAATATATTACTATTACTGTTTCTAGATATAATAAGACATATAGTAATTATATAGAAAGTAATTGAAAAGATATATAAAATCTATATACAATACTAAGTTTCAAATATTTCAAATATATATCAAAATCCTTCTACTGTATCTATCTACTAATTCTTACTATAAATAGATATATATATCTACTAAAAATATCAAGTTTAGACTCAACCTTTTAGGCTTATCTTAAGTAATAATAAGATATATATTATAGGAATAGAAAATAAGTTAAATACCTTCTAAATGATAATAGTTAAATTATACTACTAGTTTTAAGTTAAAAAAGTAATATTTAGAACTCTTATAATAATAAAATTCAAAAGAGCTTTTTTTGAAAAGGTAATTATAATAGTAATAGCTAAAAGGAAACTAAAATTATAAAGATAGCTATATAAGAATAATATCTTCATTATAAAGACTAGCTTCTCTAGTACTGTATATTATAAGGTCTACTTTATAATAAAAGAAGTAGAAGTACTAGCTAAGACTATTTCCATTAATATAGCTTTATTATAATACTGAAAAAACCTTTTATGGAGTTATATACTGAAGAATAGAAAATCCTACTAGTAAACAGAGACTATATTTTAAGTGATTTAATACCTGATAATATAGGTAAATAAGGATTCTTAACTTCAGAATTAATACTAAACTTAAAAGTACTAATAATATATTATATAAGAAGTTATAATGAGTCGCTAAAAGCTTCAATAATGAAGGGAAGATTAATACTTCATTATAGTTACTAGTAATATAATAGGTTAACTATTACCTTGTATTAGTATTATTAGTAATATTGTAATTTAATATTTTTATAGAAGTCTACTTCTATCATATTATTTAAATATATATATTAATAGAGATAACGGTAAACTACTTTCTTTATACCTGTAAAGCTACTGATTAATTTATAATAGTTATATTTAGAAAATATTATTATTATTACTGTCTAGTTAACATATAGTTTTGTAGAGCTAAGTATATACTAATATATAATATATTCTACTTATTATGAAAATAAGCTAGGGATAAAAACCTTATTATATAGTTTATACTTCATAATCTCTAACCTAAATAATATTTATTTCAATATTATAAATATATAAAGAGATAATACTTTCAACTTCTACTTATTTAAATTTAACAAGAAAAAAGAAGAAGACTTCTAATAAGTAAGATATATAATAAAACTAGAGATAATACTGATAAATAATCAGCTTCTTATATTTAATAGAAATATAATAACTTTTAAAGATAATAGTATTATAGCCTTTACTTAAAAAAGCTAAGATAAGAAGATTAGATTTATTAATTATATGTCTAATAAAGTAAATTAAATCCTTATCTAATAATAAGTATAAGAAGTATAGATAGTTTCTATATATTAACTAAAAGTATATTTCAACCTTTCTATTATAATATAATAATAGGATTGAATAGAAGAAGATATTAAGAGACTTGATAGATGTCTTATACAATAAATAAATAGTTTAGATTAAGGTTTAATATTTATTGTTATTGATATTAAAGAGATGGAACTCTATATATTTATTCATAGATTTTGATTCATAATAAAAATATAATATTTTAACTAAAATCTATTAATATCCTAAAAATAGAGGAAAGTAATAAGGATAATAATATTTTTAAGTTTAAAAGTAATATTATTTATTTCTCTTCTATTAAATGAAAGAGAATTACAAAAATATACTCATTTCGAAAGTCTATAATATAACTATAAGAATTAATATAAAATATCTAATTTCTATTACTTTTAAATATATAACTAAATATCTAAAAGTCTTAATATTATAGATAAGAGTTTCTACCAATTTATATTTCTTCTATAAATATTTTATTAAGTTAGATATTATAAAGAAGAAGCATTTTATAATTCATATTATAGTATTTTAATAATTATTTAAATAAGGGGAGATTTTTAGAATCTATTTAATTCATAGTAAAAATAATTTTATAGAAGTTATAACTAAGAGATCTAATATTTAAACCTTAGAGAAACTTATGATAATAAGTACAGTAATAATATAAATAGAAAGATAGATTATAAGAATTACTAATAGTAGTAAAAAGAAGAAATAAAAGTAAAAAGAAAGTATATAAGATAATAAGAAAAAGGTAAGAGAGAGAGAGAGAGAAATATATTATAATAAGAACATAAAATACTTAATATAGTATTATATAAGAAGTATATATTTATAGAGAAATACTATTTGGAGTATTTTTATAATTCTTAGTATAATTAAATGGATTTGTATAACTAGAGACGATTTTATACTATTTTTGTGTTTTATACTACCTTTATACTTTATGTTACTAACATACTTTATATTTATTTTAATATTTAATACGTTTTAGCTATAAAAGAAAGTATTATTAGTATTAGGTTGAATATAGTACTATAATAGCTGAGACTATAGTAATAAGTAACTAAATAGTCGACCTACTAATTTAGATTAATATATTAGTTATATTAAAAGTCTTTAATCTATTTAAAGTTATATGCTTCTTGGGAATTCTTTAAAGAAAGTTATACCCAGTAGTTAGCTCTTACTTTATAAACCCTATAGATACTATTAGTACTAAGGAACTATTTAAATAGAAGAAACCTCAAGTAGTAAATATAGGTAGTTAATATAATAAGTAATAAATAGGGAAAGTATAAGCTTATCTATTATAATTATTCTATTAAGAATTATAGTTATATAATACTAATACTAGCTATTTAGTAATACTTATTACTAGCTATCAATAGTTACTAGTTATTATAATAGTTATTAATAAGAGCTAATAACTAGTAGTAGTTACTATATTTAGTTTATATAATTAGAAAGCATATAGCTACTAGTCGTAGTTACTTACTGTAAAATTCAAACCTACTACTCTTATTATAAAACGGTAAAAGCCAGCTAGATATTAAACTACTACGTTAAGTAGGACTGATTTAGATTAATAAGAATAAATAAATTATTATATAGATTTATCTCTATCTCATACAGCGTATATATATATAATATAACTTGGATATAAATATTATAAATAGAGATAACTAGTAATATACTATTTATACAATTAGTTAATTATAATATTTACTAGTTATAAACTAATAATTATATATCATAGCTATTATAATCTATATATTATTTTAGGATATATATTATAATTATATTACTTTATATATTCTAACTATAGTAACCTATATACTATAGCTATAGTTAGAACTCTAGTAGTATAACTAGAATTCTCAAATTAACTTTCTATTTAAGAATCTTAATATTTCTATTAATAATGATTAATATTAGTTAATTATACTATTAATTAATTTACTATTTCTCTCTGTATTCAACTATAATTTAGACTCTTTAATTAAGTATCTATATTAGGAAAACCATTTTATTATATTATATTTCTTCTAATTGTATAATTATTTATAATAATAATTGAACTATTAATTTCTTTATCTACCTATTTATTCTTATAAACCATATATCGAATTTCATTTAACCTGAAGATTCTATATTTAATTCTTTAGAAAAGTATTGTTTTTGATTCTTTATAAAAGTAAAATATTAGAATAGAATTTATTACAATCTCTATTCTTTTACTACTCTTTTAAAAAGAAGATATTTTATTAGAATTACTTAATTTTAATCAAAGATTAACTTTATTTAATGGGTTATTTTAATAGTCTGAAATCCTATCTTTCTACCTATTTTAACCCTTTTTATTTCTTTTGATATTTAAGATTTACCTTTAACCAATTACTTTTTAGAATTATTGTTAAGACTATTTCCTCACTAATTTCAAATCAATTTAATAGTAAAAAGATTAATATATATAGAACATCAACTCTTTTGATCTTAAATGTTACTTCAATGTTTGGTTAGTTTTATAAAGAAGGAAAAGCTAAATTTATTTAAAAGCAAGGAAATCATTAAGACTGATGTTTCTATTCTTCAAAATGTTCTTTCAATTATATATGTATTTCAAGGAGAAAAAAAGGATCTTAATTCTTAATTTCTATTTATTTATAAAATATAGTATTATTTTGTATTATATATTATAAGGTTCTTATATCTTTTCAAACAAAGCCCTTTATATTTTAATAATTTATCTTAGTCTAATAAACTAAGTGATTCTAAAAGGTTTATTAGTTCTAAGTTAATAGGAAGCTGTAATTATAATGTATAATTTATTTATATTATAGTAAAGACATTTCTATAGATAGTATGAAATGTATTACTTTTCAAAAAAGAAATAAAAATAAAACGATTCTAAATTATACATAGTTATATTATAAAGATAGTCTTTTGGAAAATATTAAAGATAATATAAAAGGTTTCTAAATATTTCAATATTCATAAGAATTCTTTAAATCCTTAAGATTTACTAATGAGTTCTTAATTTATAAAGAAGCTTTCAATATTACTTTAAGTAATTGTAATAATATGGAACACTTTCTAGATAAAAGTAAAGAATAAACCTATAATATGGCTTATAATAGATTAGAATTATTTATATAGCTAGATATAATATAAATTTGAAATATTTTTGATTCTAATTATAAAGATATTATTACTTCTATAACTTTAAGTCTTAGAGTTAATAACGAAACCAATAGTTTAGATTTTATATTTTTTAATTCATTAAATAGATTTTAGAAAGAAATAAGAATCTAATTAATTATATTAAAAGTATATAGAAAAAAGGAACTTTGAGAAGGATCAAAGAATTATATAAAGAATAGAATGAAACGTTTATAAAGGTTATAAGAGAAGTAATTATAATGAAGACAATTATACCTATTTCTATTCAAAGAAAGCTTTAAATTAGTATAAGAACATCTTATAAAAATAATAATGAAGACAAGAAATCGTCTAAAAGAAAGAATTCAAAATTCAATGTATATTATTTTAGTTACAATTAAAGAAAATAATAAAACGAAAGATAGATTATGAAAAGATAAAAGAAATCTTAAATCTGAAGAATCTATTTCTAATAATATAAATCTTAATGTATTTTTAAAAAGGATAATACTTTTAAGAATATGAGAATTATCTAAAAGCTCTATACAAAACCAAATAATACTAATAATCGAACTCTTAGGTTTTAAAGATATTAATAAATTACTAGAAGTACTAAGAGTTGAATTACAAGAGATAATTATAAGAATATTTATTTTTACTTAAATATTACTATTATTATTTATGTAATTCAGGATAAGTCTATATTACTTGATATCAAAGTACTTTTAAAATAGGTTAAATAGGGAAGTATTATATATTTCATAATTAGAATAATAAAAGATTTATAAATATCTCTAAAAATCTAAATCTTTATATCAAAGGAAGTTTATTATATTTTATAATTAGGGGTTAACTTATTATTCTGACATAGTCTTAGTATTATAAGAGTTATATTAATTTTCTAGAAAGGATGTACATTATATAATATACAAAAGAATTCTATTTTACTAATAGGATTAAAGAAAACTAATTTATATAAATTAAATATTCTAAGTTTCTAGAGGGATATTGTTCTATCTGTTATTATACTATAGAATATTTAACAATCATATAACTATTGAAATTATTTTAATATAAAAACTATAAATAGTTTAAAAGATAATATTTTAAGTTTATCTTATAAGGTAAATAAAGTCGATATCCGTTCTTTTTATAAAGGTCATATTATAGGAAGCTTTATGAATAATAGTAATAGAAATAATAGGAATTAAGAATAATATCTTTAATATTTAAATTATATCAATTCAGATCTAAATAGACTTATAATTCTTATAATATATAACAGATGGAATAGATTTACTCTATTTGCTAATAAATTAATTTAATTTATTTAGGGATTTTGTTAAAACTTGAATTAATTAGGGAAGCTTTAAAAATCGTTTTCAAATTTCAAGAATTAGTAAATAATAATAATAATAGTAGTAATAAGTAATAAAAGAACCTAATACTAATAGAAATAATAATTTACTAACAAAAGAATTAAAGAAACTTATTCTTTAGCCACTCTTACTCTATATTTAAAGTTATATCTAAACTCTTAAGCCTGTATATACATTGAACTATAATTTCTATTTAATAATAGTTCATATACCAATACTAGCTTATAACTAGTTAAAAGAGTAATAAAAATACCTATTATCATCTATAAATATACTCCTAATTCTAAGATTTATTTTTATAGTAATAGAAGCCCCAATAGTAATAATTAGAGAGAACTTTATCAGAGCTAAAGTTTAATATATATAATTAAAAGTAACTATTAAAGTTATAGGGTTCAGAATCCTTATAAATGTCTTAAAAGTAGAATGAAATAGAATATTTAGAAGAGCTAAGTATCTCATAATCTTTTATTCTTCTATAATCTTTGTAATAAAATTAAAATCTCCTTAACATATAAATAACTATTTATAAAAAGATAATTGTAACATAAATGTAGAAGTATCTAATGATAACTATTATAGTTAAAGCTATTAATAAATCAAACTAAGCTTTAGTAAAATTATTTTGAATATTATAATTGATAGGTAGCCTATAGATCTGCAAAAGAAACTTGTCTAATTATCTTATAAACTATTATATTAAGTTAGTAATATTAGGAACTAAATATTAATTAGATAATACTTAAATATTAGTATCTTATTACAATATTAATTACCAAATACTTTAGAGTATTATAGTAATATAATTATAGGGGTTTTAAAAACTATTTAATTATATTAGAAATATTTATATCTATATAAATATTACTTATATATGAATTATATTTAACAAATATATTAAGATTATTTACTAAATAGAATAAGCTTAGTCTTGTTATATTTTTATCGAGATTATAAGTTAGCTTATATTAATAGTAGAAAACCTTTATATTAATAATATATTGGTTTATCTTAAGGATAGCTAAAGCTTAGTCTAAAAGATATTAAGATTATAAGTATTAAAGCTATAATATCAGGCTACTATAGAGAAGACGGGCACTAGGGAGCTATTAGAACCCCTATATACTAGCTTTAACTATTAGAACAATAGATATTCTAGTAATATAAAACTTAAATATAAGTATAGAACTATAGTTAAAAGAGGAGAAAGCTAAGTTTGAATAATGATATAGTATAGTATATACCTAGCAAGAAATCCTATTATTTAATATAAATTAAACCTAATATATCTAAACTTCTACCTACTTTTAAATAAACTAACTAATAGGATTATAACAATGTTATATTAGAAACCTATTATTTAAATAACTTAAGTGTCTAAGTTTAGTCTAATAGGAGGACTAATTCTTATAGCTACTAATAATAATATTAATAAACTAGGGGAATAATTACTCTTTTAAAATAATAGTAACCTTTCTAAAATTAATTTAAATTAATTAATTAAAGAAGAAGTAAAGAACTTAAAGAAGAAGTAGAAATTAGAAAGGTTAATAGTATTATATAGAAGAAATAATATAGAAGAAGGGAGTATTAGAAGGTTTTTTATTCTTATATTTAATCTTAAAAGATGAAGAGAAGACTTTTTAGTTCAATAGCTAGTTATTATTAAATATTAAAAAATA
>AMCV02000003.1:4375297-4407985 GCA_000350065.2 Colletotrichum orbiculare MAFF 240422
TTAAATTATAAGAATAGTTTTTTATAGTAGAAGATAATATTATAATAAATAAGGATGAAGTCTAATATCTAGGTTTATATTTAGAGAGTATTATATCTTATTAGTAAATTAAGTAGGTTATTATTACTTATAATAATAATACTAAGTAGGCTATTTAGGTAGTAATAGAAGAGTAATTAAGGTTTAGTATAGATAATAATGATATTTGAGTTATTATAATAGTAGTTGAATTAAATATAATTTCCTAGAAGGTTAATTAGTTTTATTAATAGTTTATAAAAATATAGAAGGCTATCAAGGTAGAATATCTTAATACTTAGTTAGAAAGATTCTAAATTAATAATGTTATTAATTACTTATTATTTAAGTTGAGATATTTAATTATAAATAGAAACTTATTAATTATATATTAAGACTTGAATTATATGGTTAAATAGAAGGAAATAGTAAAATAATTTATAGGTAGGTTTAGCTTGATAAAACTTACTTTTAGGCTATTAGAATAGAGGAACTATAAACTATTAGTTATATAAATAGTTATTCTAACTTAAGATATAAATAAGGAGAATTAGAAATAAGAATTATCCATTATAATTACTTTCTTACTTAAGATTAAATAAGAAGGAATCTTATAACTTTCAATAGCTACTCTTTAGAGGCTATTTAAATACTATAATTATAGGAAGATAGGCTATCTATTATATTAATATTATAAAGATACTTATTATACCTATAAGGAGTTTAGGAATATTAGAAGATCTTATTATACTTTAGAATTAAGAGTTAATAATAGTTATATCTTATAAGATTTAAAGCCTTATTAATATTTTAAAGCTAAAATATTAGTCTATATAAAGAGATATTAGAAGAAGGGAAACATACTAATTAATATAAAGGCTAATAAGAATAATTTAAGCAAAAAGATATTATATAAAATTAAATATATAAAAATTAATTTAAAGCTAAAAGTATTAGGTTTCTAAGGAAAAGTAATATCTAAATATAGAGTATAGACTATGATTATAAAGAGTATAGATAATCTTAGTATAATATTAATAAAGTCTTATATATTCTGAATAAGTAATACTAATAAATATAGTATAATCTTAGGGATCCCTTAGAAAATAAAAGTAAGGTTTAATTTAGAAAAGAAGATTTTAGATTAGACTTATCCCTTAGTTATTACTAATTCCAAACTAATATATAAAGTTAAGGTAATTAATGAAACTGAGAAGTAATTTAAATATATATTAACAATCTTAGTTATATTAGTATTAATCGAAGGTGAATAATAAGCTACTTATTAGTAACTTGTAGGAGATCTAAATCAAGAAGGGTTAATCTTAGCTAATTATTATTAGAAATTAAAAATAAGTTTATACATATTTAATATAAAGAAAGCTAGTATTTCTATAGAAGAAGGTATTTATATATATACATATATAATAGAATTAGAAGAAGGTACAGAATCCTTATGAAGCCCTATCTATCTTTTTATAGAAAAGGAGTTAGAAGAACTATATTAATACTTTTCATTACTCCTTAAAGGAAAATAGATTAAAATATTAAAAAACGTTATACGAATATTAATTCTATTTATCCTAAAGAAAGTAAGTTGAAATTATATATGGACTAAAGGAGTCTAGATAATATCACTATTAAGAACTACATACTACTACTACTTATTAGTAAGATTTTAGATTATCTAAGAGGAGTTTTATAGTATATTAAAATAGATCTAATAGATATATACTACTAGGTCTATATATAGCTAGGAGATAAATATAAGATAGTAGTTTAAATATAATATAAGTATTTTAAGTATTATATATTACTATTCAGATTAATAAATATTCAATAATTCTTTAGGTATATATTAATAATACTTTAGTAGGCTTTATAGATATTGTATATATTATTGATTTATTTAGTTACTTTCGCTCTATACCTAGAATAATATCTAAACTCTTTACCCTATATATAGATTTAACTATAGACCTTACCTAATAATAGTATTTATACCAATACTAGCTTACAACTAGTAAAAATAGTAATAGAATTACCTATTATTATAGATAATCATACCCCTAGTTCTAATATTTAACCTTATAGTAGTAGAAGCCTTTATAGTTATAATCTATATAAGGAGAGTTTTATTAAAACTAAGGTCTAATATATATAGCTAAAAGTAACTACTAAGGTTATAAAGTTAAGAACTTTTATAAATCTCTTAAAATAGAATGAAATAGAATGCTAATAAAAACTAAGTATTCTATAATCTATTTTTTATAATGTTTATAATAGAATTAAAATCTCTTTGAAATCTATATAGCTACTTATAAAGAAATAACTATAAAATAAATATAGAAATATCTAGCTATAATTATTATAACTAAAGCTATTAGTATATTAGACTAAGCGTTAATAATATAATTCTAAATACTATAATCAACAAATAGCTTATAGATATTTAGAAGAAGATTATCTAGCTATCCTATAAGTTACTACACTAAGCTAGTAATGTCGGAGGCTAAGTGTCAATTAGACAATACCCTAATATCGATATATATATTATCTATTTAAATAATGTCTAATGTTTATTAGGATTATTGAAAACTATATAGGAATAGTAAAAGAAGTATTAAACTAATTATTGACTATAGGGCTTTATATTAAGGTAGAGAAATATAAGTTTTATATATAAAAAATTAAGTTCTTAGGTTCTATTACTATAGAAGAGGAGAAAATATTAGTAACCAAAGAATAGTTACTACTTATTAGTATTAGAGAGATTTAATTCTTTTTTTAAAGTTTATAGGATTCTATAAGAGATTTACCTAGAATAACTCTTAAGTATATATTAGACTTACTAATTAGCTAATTAAGTAGATAAAAAGGAAAAATATAATAATATTTAGAATAATTAAAGCTTTTAAAAATCTATAAGATAAATTTATTTAAGTATTTATTCTACAATATTTCAATCCAATTCCCTTAATTTATATAGAAATAGATGTTGTTGATTTTACTATATAAATAGTAATTATTCAATTAGAAGAAGGATAATAGTAATTATTAGTTTATTTTTTATAGACGTTAAAAGGAGTAGAATTAAGATATAATATATTAAAAGCTAAGCTACTAGCTATTTATAAAGTAATACTTATAGAGAGATACTAATTTTTATATCTACAACATAAAGTTAGTTTGAATACTTATTACTTAGACTATTAGAACTTAGTAATAAAGCCTTAGCTTAATAGCTATTAGGTAAAACCTTTTTAAAATATATTATTATTTAATTATCTTATTAACTACTAACTAGAGAAGTAGAACCTAATAGATAGTCTATCAAGATAACTAGAATCTTTATCTATAGAGGGAGAAATCTAAAGAGTTAGAAGTATCTTTAAAAAGACTTTTAAATTAGTTTTTAGATAGAATAATAATAGCATTTCTCTGAAGTTAAAAACTATTAGTAAACCTAAAAGATATTATTCTAGAAAGAGTGGACAAAATAGTAGAAGAAGAAACTTAATAAATATATAGAGAGATTATTATTAGGGAAAGAGAAAGGTTATATTAGAAAAGTAATAATTAATCTATTTATAAAAAAGAAGGAGTAAGATTTCAAAGTAAGCTAATTATTTTAAATATATATTAACTTTAAGTTAACTTATTAATAACTATTTGTAATAAACCTTTAAGGGGTTATTTAAGTATTATGAAGATATTTGAGAAGTTAGAATAGATATATGGATAGAAGTCTATAAGAAAGAATATTATAGGATATATATTAAGATATATGATATATTCATAATTCAAGCCTTGATATTACTTCTTATGTAATAAGTTAGTATTTCTATTAATACCTGTTAGATTATAGTGATATATTAGGCTAAACTCTATTATTAAACTACTTAAATTCATTAGACTTTGAATGAAAACCTATAATAGTATACTAATAGTAGTTAATTAATTTATAAAGTATATATTCTACTTTTTGATAAAGGAGTTTCTAATGGTGGATAAGTTAGTAGCTTTCGTAGTAAATAGTTTCTTTAAGTATAGAATTCTTTAAACTATAATATCTAATAGAAATTTACTATTTATAAGTAGATTTTAAGTTTTTATTATTTACCTATAAGTCATCAAGAGAAGGTTAAATATAGTATACTATTTACAAACTCATAAGTAAACAGAATAGTAGAGCTAGAATATAAAATACTTCTTAAAAATAATAATTCATTGTAATTAAAATAATTAGATTAAATAATTATTTATAGTTAGATTGATTAATAATATTTTAATTTAGAATGCTATTAGAGTTATATTAATAGATATTTTAATACATTATTCGCTAAGGAGATTTTATAATAGTTTTCTAAAAAGTATTAAATTTCAAGTAATCTTTAAAGTAGAAAGAAAGTGAAATACTTTTAGTTATATTAATAGTAACTAATAATCTTATTAGAAATAGTGAATAAAATATATATTCAATAGTATAATAAGAGAGAGAAGCGGTTAAACTTTAAAGTTAGTAATTATATATTACTATTTATTAAAAGTATTTAATAAAGGTAACTAGTTAAAAAGCTATTTTATAGATACTTAGGATTATTTAGAGTAATATAAGTAGTTAATAAGGATTAAATATTTAAATTTAACTTAGATAAAAAGTATTAGATTTATATTATCTTCTTCTTATTATAATTAGAAGAATATAGAAGTAATCTATTAATACTTTAAGTAGTCTCTATTAAAGACCTAGGAGATAATATATATAAACTCAATTATATAGTAGATTATAATAGACTATAAAGAAACTATTAATATTTAATTAAATATAAAGAATATAAAATAAAGGAAGATTTATAAGAATCTTAATAAAGTATACTATTAGAGTTAAATTTAAGATATTAGGAGGATCTTCTAGGAATTACTAATAAGTTATAAGGAAAGTAGTATATTTATATTATTTATAAAATAAAGTTAGGAAGCTTATATTAACCTAATAGGTAAAGGAAAAACATAATAAAACTTTATTAGTTATATTATACTATAGGGTATATAATAATTATATGCATTACTATATATATAGTAGTATGCCTTCTACGCCCTATTAGTAATAAGTATTAGGTATTTAGTACTAGTTATAATTAATTATATAGGAATTAGTAAGTAATTAGTATACTATAGATCTAGAGCTTTATATAGCATCTTATACTATATAATATAGTAATAATAATAATAAATAACTAGAATACTACTTTGTATTTATATAGTAAGATTATATATAGTATATATTACTCTCTAGATAAACTAATACTAATTAGTAGTTAATCTTTCTATTACTACTATATTATAGATTAGTAAGGTTTATTATTGTTAGAGTTCTAGCTATTTAGCTATTACTCATATTTATCCTAATAACCTATTTTAGGTATTTAAAGGCTTGAGTATTGTCTTTTACTCTCATAGCCCTATGTTTTCTATTTATTGTAGAAAATCATTTATTAGAGTTAAGGTTATACTACCTTAATTATTTATACTTTAAATTAATCAAATTATAATATTAGAGTATCTAGTAAATAGACTACTTGGTGGCCCGAGTGTAATAGAGCTGAAAGCTCTATATAGCATAAGGTTAACCTTCCTAAAAATAAACTCTATTTAGATATTAATATTATAAAGTTCCCTACTTCCTATAGAATCCAAACTCCCCATTATTATTACTATTTATATTAATATCAGTACTATTTTTAAATATTATTCTAAATGATCTATTTTTTAATAATTAAGAATTATTAATTCTTCTTAACCTTTTACTAATTACTTATTACTAGTTTAATAAGTTATAAGCCTAGCTTTATATTAATTTCTCTCTTTATATTATATCCCTATTTGTATTTATTATTAATATTAATATCTATATTCTTATTAATACTTATTCGAATTATACTAAAGATTATACTAACTAATCCTAAGCTTCTTTATATCTATCTATCTATAAGAAACCTCTCTTAACTATTTCTATAAAGTTCTATAGCTTACTCTTTTTATATTTCTTTTATCTTAACTAATTAATTAATTCTTCTTATTAATTAATTAGCTTAATACTAGATAAATCTATAAAGAAATTATACTAATTAGAGTTATAGGTTTACTATTAGGCTAGTAAAAGAGATAGTGAAGTAGTAGAAGCTGAAGATTTCTTATATTTGAATTCTATTAAGACTTTCTATAAACTAGTTCTTAAGTCTACTAAGAGTTTTATAAATTAGAATTCTAAGTTCATTAAGACTTTTATAAATTAGAATTCTAAGTCTATTAAGACCCTTATAAATTAGAATTTTAAATTATTTCTAACTTTTATAAAAAAGTATCTCTTATGAGATTTAAACTCTAGATTACTATAGGTCATAAGAGTATTAGTCTATTATTTAACCGTTAAGCTATATTATTATTAACTTTTCAATTAATAATAATTTACTAGAGTTAGACCCTAAGTATCTTAATTCTACTTTAAGATTTTAATTAATTCCTTATTAAATAACTATTTTATTTTCTTATATATTTATTGTCGTAATAGCTTTATACCTATAGGCTACTATCCTAAGTTATATAACCCACTTATATAAAATACTTCTTATATAAGATATGTTTATAAACCTATATATTAGATAGTATTACTCTATAGATAGTTTTTAATATAAATAAACTTTTATCTATCTATCTCTATAGGCTTAATAGTATAGTTTATAATAGTTATAAGCCTAATTCTAAATACCTTCTAAGATCTATTAATTAAATTATATCTATTAGGTTTATATTACTTTTAAACCTTCTTCCTATCCCTTTTTACGTCCTAGTTAGTTAACTAGTTATACTAATTGTATTATTCTAAATAGTCTTATTATTAGGTTTTAACATTTTAATTTACTTTAATAGTTATTATGACTAATTTTAGTAGTATAATATCTTTAAATATTATATTAAAGTAAAAGATATTTAGAAATATATTAATTCTAATAAACCTTATCTTCTAAAATTTAACTCTTAGGAAGAACTATATTTTCTTAAAGAGTATATTTAAGATAAGAATATTTAAAATTAATCTATCTAAATAGCTTAAGCTATACTATAGTCTTAAGATAAACCTATTTATAATAAACTTTTATATTTAACTTCTTAGTTAACTTTATCTTAAAATACTTCTACTTCTAAAGTAATAGTTAGTACCCCTAAGATTTAAGATAAATATAAAGTATACTTATACTTCTCTATAGCTAGAGTTTCTAAGAGCGGAAAAGTTAAAAAAAACCTTAAGACTATAGAATATTAAGTTAATATAACTATTAATATTAACTTACTCTAGATAGCTCGTTTCAAATAACTTCTTATAAATAATACTTCTTTCTATAGTCTTATTATTAACCTTAAATACTATCTCGCCTTATTAGAATCTAATATCTTAATAGTAGTTAGAAAAGAATATAACCCAGTTTTTACTTAGGCGAAAACCTTAAATAATATATCTATTTAGTATAATAATAAGAGTAATACTTATTTTTATACTACTTAGTATAATATCCCTAAAATTACTAGTATTCTAGTAATAGAGAATTTCCTAACCGCTATAAAAACCTATTTCGTTTTAGGCTAGGTAAATACCTAGTTTAATTAGATTACTG
Source organism: Colletotrichum orbiculare MAFF 240422 (assembly GCA_000350065.2). NCBI lineage: Eukaryota > Fungi > Ascomycota > Sordariomycetes > Glomerellales > Glomerellaceae > Colletotrichum > Colletotrichum orbiculare. The sequence goes on from AMCV02000003.1 coordinate 4,382,992, forward strand.
TAGATAAATATATAGATATTAATATTTATTCCCTCTAGGAATATAAAGATATTTTCTTTAATATTATTTACTATAAGAGTCTTTTAGGAGAATCCTATAATAAATAAGAAGTCTATATAACTCTTATAAAACAACTAGCTAAAAACTCTATATCTACTTTATAGGGAGTAAGTTAGGTAAAATTATCTAAAGTATACTTCTATAATATATTAAACTACTTCTAGTCCCCCTTTAGCTATAAGTATTTTAAAACTATCCTAAAAAGTATTTATATATTAATATAATAAATATATCTTAGATAGTAAGAAGATTCTTATTGAAAACTATCTAAATAAAGACTATTTTAGCAACTTTTATATAGATTTAACTTAAGTTAGTTAACTAAAAGTCCTATATAAAAAGTAGTAAGGAGGGAAGAAAAGTAGATATAATAGAAGCTATAGATAAAATAGCTAATCTTAACTTATTTTATAATATCCTTCTAATGTAATAGCTATTACTATTAACTCTTTCCTTCTAGAAAAGCTTTACTATATAAACTTCGAGTTATTTAGTATATTTGCTACTCCTATTTCTTTATATTACCTATTTAGTAATAATATAATTATAAATAACTATAGTACTACTTACCTTATTAATTAAAAAAACTTTCTAGAGCCTAATTCTTATAAAGTCTTAATAGTAAGTACTTAGGTTAAAGATAATACTATATCTTTCCCTATTTTTAAAAAGAAATACTATATACTAATAGTTATCCTAAATAGTTTAAATAGAATAAAGACAGACTTAGTTTTAGAAGATATCTATTATATTGAGAACTTTTATATAAATATTATTTTAGAGGTATTACTCTAAAAAAAAGATATTTAGTATTCTAGTCTTAACTATATACTTTATTTTAGAAAAGAGAAAAATAATATTATTATATATAACCTTCTTTATAAAGTAAACCTAGTTTTCTTTAAATATACTCCTATTTCTACCTATTCTAATGTAATTCTATTTAGCACTATATATATTATTAACTTTTATATATTTTAAATAAACTTTTATTTCTTAAAAAACCTCTTATATAAACGAGAAAACTTAGTATATTTTTAGTATTTACAATTAGGTTACTTAAGACTTAATATTCTTACTAAAGTTATTACTTATACTTAGGAGGTAAAAATCAAACTAATAACCTATTTAGAATATAAATACTATATAATAATTTATACTTAGTAAGTTATTTCCTAATAAAAGTCTAAATATTATACTTAGTAACTTTATTATTATATTACTTAGAGGGGCCGATAGCTTGCTCTCTACTACAACTATTAGTAGACATATTACTTCCTAAAGTATAACTTCAGCCCTCCTACCCCCCTACTAACTACTATAGCTAGCCCCTAGTTAATCTAAAGCTAAACCCCTTGTAGTTATAGCTAGTATACCTGCCTTATATTAACCTTTTTAATAATAAATAATTAATAACTCCTTTTGCAACAACCTTACGCCCTTATGCCCTCACGCCCTTATAACTATATATAATTTAAATATCTCGAGATATTTAATTACTACTAACTATAGGCACTCTATTTAAATATTTATTATAACCTTAATATCTATAACCTTAACGTCCCTATTATAAACTAAGCTCTACCTACTTTTAAGACGAAACTTTATACTATTAATATAAAAGTTCTCTACTACTAATATAAATTAACTTACAATCTCTATATAAGTATAATAAGACTCAGCTTACTCTTATTAACAAATAATATTAATATATCAAATATAGCCGATATATAAATAATACTTATATAGATATAAATACTTCTAGTATAACTAGATAGTTTTTAAAATTCCTATAATTATATTACCATAATATTCTAAAGTATCTAGTAATTAGTATTATAATAAGATATTAATATTAAGGTATTATCTAATCGACACTTAGTCTCTAATATTACTAGTTTAGTATAGTATCTTATAGGATAACTAGATAATTTTCTTTTAAATATCTATAGATTACTTATTAATTATAATATTTAGAATAATTTTATTAAAGCCTAGTCTAATATATTAATAGCCTTAATTATAATAGTTATAATTAGATATCTCTATATTTATCTTATAGTTATCTTTTTATAAATAGCTATATAGATTTTAAGGAGATTTTAGTTTTATTGTAAAGGTTATAAAAAAGCGATAGATTACAGAATGCCTAGTTCTTAACGCTTTATTTTATTCTATTTTAAGAAGTTTATAAAGGTTCTTAACTTTATAATTTTAATAGTTACTTTTAGCTATATATATTAAGCCTTAGCCTTAATAAGGCTTTCTTTATATAGATTATTACTACGAGGTCTTCTACTACTATAGGGTTGAATATTAGAACTAGGGGTATAATTATCTATAATAATAAGTAATTTCATTATTATTTTAACTAGTTATAAGCCGGTATTAATACGAATGTTATTATTAGGTAAAATTTATAGTTAAATCTATATATAGGGTGAAGAGCTTAGATACTATTCCAAGTATAGAGTAAAAGTAACCAAATTATTATATTACTTAGGACTTTTTTAACTACTTTTTTATATATAATATATTATGATAAATAATAGTAATTAAAGATAAATATATAGGTTGTCTCTTTATCTTTATCTTTCTAAGTAAAACTCTAGAATAAGTCTTTAATATACTATATTATTTTTAATAATAAATACTATATTAGAAAGGCCTTTTTATTTATAAGATCTAATAAGATATTAAGAGAGTAGTTATTATAATTAATAGATAAATAAAATATTAGATATTTACTAATAAAGAGGGGATTAAATTTAAATTTTTTCCCCTATATATAAAGGAACTAGTAGGTAATTAGGAATATACTAAGTAAGAAATTATTATTAAGTCTATTAAGATACTTATTAGTATGAACTTCTTATCTTATTTCTAGTTAGAAGTAGTTAAGTCTACTACTTTTATTTTTAATATTAGTTTATAAGTAAATTCTAAGTAGAAGTTGCCTATTAAGGTAGAAAAAGAATAGTTTTAGTAATATATAAAATAGAATATCTAAAGAGATATTATCCCTCTAGTAAAAGATCTACATTCTAACTAGAGGTATTTTTATATATATAGATATTAAATATACTTATTTAAAAAAGAGTAGAAATAGGGATTCTATAGATAATAATTTAATATACAACTAAGGGGTTATATTAGATACCTAATTAGGTATATATTTAATATATATAATTTCTACTAGATCTAGATTTTTTTACTTAACTAAGTAATTATAATATAAGATATTAAATTTGATAAATCTAAGTTTTATATAAAGGAGGATGTTAAATAGGCTATTTTAAAAGGGTTTATTTAGATACTAGTTAAGGAGATTAAAGAAGATTCTAATATTATAGATCATATATTCTAGATATTTCGGATTCTTAATTTAATTAGTACTACTTAGATCCTATCTTATAAAATATTAACTACTCTAAATATTATTATAGAGGTTAAGAAGGAGTTTTAAAATATTAAAACTATTTTTAATAAGTTTCTTTTAAAATAAGGGGAATAATTAATAATACTAGAGTTAACTCTTAAGTGAAGTAATTTGCTTAGAGAAATTAATCTTAAAAAACTTCTACTGGGTAAGAAAGTTAAAAGTATTATTTATATCTAAATAGAGAAGTTAATAGAACTATCTGTTTTAATAATAAATAAAGATACTATATATATTACTTATACTTAAGATGTATAATTATATATAATAAGGAGTAAACTTATTTTAGTAGTTAAATCTTAGTATATAAGAGTTATAAGAAATAACTAATTAATATAAAGTAGTTATAAAGTCTGAAGTCTCAAGCTAGATTTATCTTAAAATAGTAGTTTCAACTAGCGCTTTATATATTTTATATTTATAACTACTACTTAAATATGTAAAGTTCTTCTTAATTTATATTTACCTCATTAGCTATATTTCGCTTAAGATAAATCATATCATTATCTTATATTCTACTTTATTATTTTAATAAAAACTTCCTAAATAAAGTATTTCTATATAAAAACTTCCTCTATAAATAATATTTATAACTAATTAAATTTAATAAAGTAGGAAGTTGGGAAACTTAATCTAATTCTATTAATAGAAACCCTATATTCTAAGTAGCTTCTAAAGGATACTACTATTTCTAAATAACTATTTTGCTTTTTTTTAACTAATTAATTATTTTATCTTATTAATATTTTACTATATATATATAAACTAACTCTTAGAGCTACTAATTATATAGAAGGGGATTTTTTACTTTTTAGAGTAGTTTTAAGATTTCTTCTTATAAGTAGTATATATAGAGATAAATATATTCTAGGGGAAAGAAATTTAGAGAGTTAGCCTATAGGATAGATCTAAAGAGAAGTTAATTCCCCTTAAATAAGTTTTCTTATATAAAAAAGATAAAGATAAACTCTTTAACTACTATAAAATAAGGTTTTATATATATAGTAATTTTTAGTAGCTAGATTTCTTTAGATAGATATATATTATAATATTAACTATACAAACTTTCTATATAGTAATAGTAATTATAGTATATTTTAATTTAGAGATATTCTAGCTAGACATTATTAATATTTTCCTTGATACTTATTTTAATCCTAAAGGAACTCTTATATAATACCAATTCCTAAAAGGTTTCTAGTAATCTAGAAGTTATATTAAGCTTATTTGTATGTTCTATAGCTTATATAATATATTACTCCTATAGTATAAAAAGTTCTTATTAATACTTATTTACTTAAGACTCTATCTTATAAGTAAAGACTTATATTTCTTTTAGACTTTAGATAAATAAGTATTTATTATATTTTATATTAATAATATCTTTATTTTTTACTACTACTTAGTAGTAGTTTATACTACTTAACTTATCTTATAACTAAAAGGTATTTATAAAATAAAAGACTAAAGGCTAGTAGAATAGTTCTTTAAAATATGAATTATTTAAAATTAATAGCTAAAAATAATTAACTTTATCTATAATTAGTATATTAAAAAAATCGCTAAATATTATAGTTTAGTTAATATAATTTTGCTTCTAATCCTTATTCTTATAATTCCCTTCGTCTTAAATCTAAATATTACTATAGCTTTTAAAATTAAAGAGTTCTAAGAGAAGATTAGATTAGTATTTTATATATTAATTATAATTCCCCCTAATATCTCCTTTATATATATTTAGGTTTTATATTATTTTATAAATCCCTCTTATTAATACTTCTTAGTAATTAACTAGATAATCTATTATTTATATTCTACTTACTCCTTTATAATTTATTATAATAACTTAAGGGGTAAATAGGTATTACTAATTATAAGAGATATTTTATTTATTAATAATAATAAGATATAAAAATCTTCTTAGAAATATATAGTCTCCCTTTTTAAAAGACTAATCTAATAGAAGTCTACTTATTAAGTTATTATTACTATATCTACTATTAAAATAGGACTTCTAATATTTAAATATATTATAAAAAAACTATAATATTTAAATAACCCTTTAAAGATATTACTCTAAAGTTAGGTAATATCTAGAAGATCTATTATAATAATAGTTAAGTAATTTACCTTATAGTTAATATTGATAAGTAAATTTCTATATATTTCTACTATATAGATATCTAGAATATATAGCTTTATTAGGAGTATATAATAGGCTTATTTAATATTATCTATATATTAATAAATAATATACTAACTAATAGATTAATCAAAATACTCTTAAGACTTAAGCTTAAATACTTCTAAACTTCTTTTAATTGTTTAAAAATATAATTTTAAAAAAGTTCTCTTTAAGAAATTCACCTTTTAGAATAATTTTATAAATAGTTATTTATAAATATATTAGATACCTAGTAGATATTTCTTATAAGATCTAATTATAACTTTTTTATTCTATTAATCTCTTTTCTTTATTTATAAATATAAATTCTAACTATCTTACTATTTATAATTCTAATTGTATTTATAAATATATTATTAAGAGGAATATAACTTAATAGTATAAAAGCTAGGAGAGCTAAAATTACCCTATAGGATATAAATTATGAAAAGATAAAAGTTTTACCTAAGAGGGCAGCTAGTATAAGAAACTTTAAAAAAATACCTAAAAATATTATACTAATTCTTTTACTTTCTATATAGGAAAGTGGCTTTCTATAGAAATATAATATTTATATATAAGTTAGTAATACCTTATGGAATATTCTTAATAGTAAGGCTATTAAAGGCTAGTTATAACTTATGAGTAGAAAGACTAATTATAATTATATAAATATTAGTTCTAGAAATACCCCTAATAAGTATTAATCTAGAATGACTTCTATCTTAACTTATAAGTATAGAAGTAGGAGCTTGTTCTAAAATAGCTATTTTATTAGCTATTTCTTAAAAAGTAGACTTTTTATTATTAGACGTATTAAAAAATACTAGTTATAATATTGTTTTAACTTACTTAAGCTTTTAAATAATAGTTAGTTTATATTATAAATAGTATAAGACTTATTAGATATATTAAAATAATAAGACTACTATTTTAAATAAATTTAAAATACTAAAGTCTTGGTATTACTAGCTAGTTAGATAAAAGTATATATAGAATCTTATTCATAATATACTATTAATATTTATCTAACTAAGTTGATTTTATATAATAATAGTTATCCTATAAATTCCTAGTAAGTATACTACAAATATAATTCTTATATATAATACTTATAAAAACTATCTAGTTATTATAGACTTAAGCCTTAAGACTTATATAGGATATTACTATTAAGGCTCAATATAACTACTATTCCTATAGTTTAGTAAAGAGTTTTCACCTTAAGTCTAAACTCTTCAAGTTTATTATAATACTATTAAGGTATCACTAAAGCATCTCTTATAACTAGCTTCTAATATTAATAAACTTCCTATTTAGATTTAATTTAATAGTAAATAGTAAATTATATAAAAGAAACAGAAAATAGTGAAAAATGATAGTAGATATTAATACTATAAAACCTTTAGTAGGAATTCTAATAGACTAATAGTAGACTAACTTAGTAAAAAATAAAAACCAATCCCTCTAAAAAGCCTTTATATAGTTCTAATAAGATTATAAACTAGTCTTATAAGTAATATAAATATTTTATATAAAGAAGAAACTACTCCCTATTAATATTTCTTTTAATAATAATACTTTCTACTTTCCTATATAGAAAATAACTATATAATATAAATTAGAAGTTAATCAGGGCTTTATTAAAAAACTAGAAAACTTCCAATAATTCTTATAAATTAACTTATTATTTAAAGTCTAGATATAGATTAACAACTTTTATATAATATAGAAATTTCAATATAATTAGAATATTAATATATTCTTCTAATACTTTACTCAATACTATAAGAACCCCTATTATAATACCTAAACTTTTAAGAAGATCTACTACTTATATTAAAAACTTAAGTAGATATTTATTAAATTCTTCATTAAATTTAAATTAATTATAAAATAAGTAAGAAAATACTCCTAAGTAGAAAATATTCAATCAAACTATTTCTAACTAACTCTCTCCTATTAAATTTAAATAACTACTATTAGCTATAATATCAGCTAGATAAACTATTATACTATAATCTAATACTACTATACAATTATAATAAACCTTAAGATTTTTAATATAGAATTATAAAACTATAGTAAGTTATAACTTTTATTCTAACTAGAAGTAATAGTTATGTAGAATAAAAATATATAGATAATAAATATAGAAATAATTCAGACTATTCTAATACTAATATAATACTAATATAATACTATTCCTTCTTATTATAAAAAGTTAAATAAATAAATAACTATAACTAATAGGCTTTAGTTAACTCCTACTATAAATATATATAAAGCCTATTAAATAGACTCTTTAGTTATCTCAATATATATATAGGCTAATATTTATATATATTATAATACTAAGAATTATTTTATTACTAAATATAATTTATATCCTACCTACTTACTAATAACTTCTAATACTAATATTTAAACTTTATAATTAGATAAAGAAATTATAAATAATAAGGAAAAAACTCGTTTTTTAGAAAAAAACTCCCTAAAAAGCAGATTAATATAATTACTAATAATAATCTTATAATAATAGATAAAACTAGAGAGATATGGAAATAAATAGATAAACTGTCCTTCTTAATCTCTATATTAATAAATAATAAATCTTTTATTTCTATCTAAATTAATAGTAATTATAATTATTATGAAACAATTAGTAAAAAGTTTATATAATAATAAAATCTTATATTAATTATATTACTATAACTATGCTAATTGAATACTATCCTAAATACTAACTAGGAAACTTATATTATTAAAATAATTAGAATATATATTAATTTAAATAATTAGATATCTAAAGCCTTATTCTATATAATCCTAAATAGAATATACCTAGCTATACTTAAAAAACTATAGTCATAATATAGAAAAGTTATTTTAAATTCTATAAGGAATAAATTAAAAATAGATATAATCAGCAGTCTAATTATCTAAACTATTAATAATATACTAAGAGATATATATATAAATAGATTTACAAACCCTATTAAATTACTAACTATAATATCTTCTAGTTTAAAGAAGGAGAAATATAAATAATTAATAACTAATTTAATATAAATCAATATAACTCTCATAGCTATATTACTAATTATACTAGAATAATTAATACTTATATTACTAGTTATTTATATTTCTTTTATAAACTTATTTAATAAAAATAAGGCTTCTAACTTCTTATCTTATTAAAAGTCTTTTAATTATTATATTTACCTTAAGAAAAACTTAAATAGAATCAAGCTAGACTTATTATGAAGACTACTTTATAATATACTAAAAGAATACTTCCTTAAGGTTCAATATTAAGTTATAAATCTAATAGATAAGAGTTAGATCTAAACTAATTTATCTATAGCTTGAATACCTATCTTGTTTATTAAAAAGCCTAGAGGAAGATAATAGTTCTTTATAAATTATTAAATCCTTAATACTATTAATATTTATAATTATTACTTCTTATTATTAATTAAAAAAATACTCTACTTACTATTTAAAATAATATAATTTATAAAAATAGATATCTAAATAGCTTTCTATAAAATCTAGATTGTAAAAAGAGATAAATATAAAACTACTTTTCAGATATACTTTAACTTATTTGAATAACTTATTACCCCCTTTAAACTAATAAATATATTTTTAATATTCTAATACTATATTAATAATATATTCTAAAATATTCTTAATAACTCTATTACAACTTATTTAAATAATGTTTTCATCTATAGTTATAAGTTGAAGAATAATTATAAGAATAAAATTAAATAAATCTTTAAGTAGTTATAAGGGGCTAGTTTATATTTAAATCTAGAAAAATATAAGTTCTCTATAAAACAAGTTAAATATCTAGGTTTTATTATTAAAATAGGAGAGAATATCTATTATAATTCTAAAAAAATTAAGACTATAGAGGAATAAGAAGTTCTTAAGAATATCTATAGTATTTAGAACTTCTTTAGCTTTACAAATTTCTACTATAACTTAATTAACTACTTCTCCAACTTAATAGAACTTTTTATATAGCTAATATAAAAAGGAATACTATTTTATTAAAATACTATATACTAATAAGTATTTAAAATACTCAAACTTATATTTATCTTAAAACTAATTATAATTTAATAAGATTTAAAGTAGTATATAGTAGTAGAAATAGATTACTTAAAAGTAGTATTAAATAGCTACTTCTTATAAGAAGATAGAAATAGTATATTATAACTAGTTATTTATTATTTAACCTAACTTATTCTAATTTAATAGAATTATACTCTTTATAATAAAAAGCTACTAGTAGTTATATTATATCTAAAAACATAATTAGTAGAGTTATAAAATATAGTAGAGCTATTTATTATCTTATCTAATTATAAAACTTTAAAATACTTTATAAACTTCAGATTTATCTTAAAGTAATAGGTTAAATAAGTAAAAATTTTATTAGAATTTAGTTTTATTTTAAAATACTATTTAAACTACTTTATAAGGCATTTTAATACTTTCTCTTAATAAAATTAAAATAATATAATAAAACTAAAGCTTCTAATATAAATCTTCTAACTTCTCTAAATTGACTTTAAAAATAAAAGTAGGCTTTCTATAGTATTCCTAATTTATAATATATAAATAGAAAGAAATTAGGAAGATGTTATATAAATAGAAGATATCTATTAGTATACTACTAGTAAACTACTAGATAGATATACTATATTCTAAAATATTATATTACCAGTATTATAAAACTAGGTAATTATAATAATATTAATATATAAAATTTACCTAGAAACTATCTACTAAGTAGTAAGGATATTCTTACTAGAAGCTTTAATATAGATATAAATAGCTAATTATGTAATAGAGAGGAATAATATTTTACTATATTAAAACTAAGTCTAAATCTCTAAATATAAATTACTAATAACTATATTTTTCTAAATGATTTATAGCTCTCTAGTTTTAAATTATTTTAATATTAATTTAACATTTATAATACTTTTATAAAACTAGTATTAAAATAGTATATTAAGAGATATTAAATATTTTATCTATCTATATAATATTTATTAATATTTATATAAAGACTATAAATACTACTAGAACCTATTATAACTCCTATTAGTTCCTAATAAGTTTTAATTATAAATTTCTATTAATTTTATAATAGAACTACTATCCACTAGAAAGGGAAATTCCAGGTTTCTAATAGTAATTATAAATTAGCTATCTAAATATATCTAATTAGAAGTTATAATATTTATAACTACTAAAGTTTATATGAAGAAGTTCTAGGATGCCTAATGATAGTTCTATAGTTTCCCTATATTAATTATTACTAATTATAAGTCAGACTAAATTAATACCCTTCAAATAATATTATATTAATCTATAGGAATATAATAACTATTATTAATATTATTCTACTTCTAAATAGATAATAAGATAGAAAGAGTAATACTTAAGATTTAAGTATTCCTATAAGTATATATTACCTTCTTATAACTAGGTTAACTAGCCTATCTTACTATATACTAGCTAGTATTAAATAATAAAGATTCTTTAGTTATTAAAATCAGCTTAAATAGGCTTCTAAATAGGTTTAATATTATACTTATTTTATACTTTTAGATAGTAGAATAAACTACTTATTCTAACTTAAAACATACTTTAGTATTCTTATTCTACTTTAAAAATAGTATTATTATGATTTAAATAGTAATAGCATATATATAGTAATATAATAGAATAGGTGCTAATAGAATATAATAAATAGTTAAGAAGTTTTAAATTAGAAATAAAATATAACTATTACTATATTATATTAAGATAAATTAGCTAAATAAGATACTCAGCTAAATAACTTCTAAATATTAGGTAATTAATATATTGAACCTATTAAATATTTTATTAAATATCTCTAGAAATATCTACTTAATATTCTATATTAATCTTATTAAATAGATAGAAGATAGCTTATTATTATCTTAGTAATATATAAATATATATTTTAATTTTATTCTAATTCTTATTAGAGAGGATAGTGAAACCTAAGAGGAATATAAGGTTAAAGAGATACTCATAATAAAGAATACTTTAAGGTAAAGATATAATTATAATATATTAGTTACATAGAAGGGTTATAATATCTTAATATAAAAACTCCTAAAAAGCCTTATTAATAATAAGGCTATATTATAATTCAAATTATAATATAAAAATATTAGAAAGAATAATAGACTAATATTAGTTTACTAATAATAAAAAGTTATATAAACTATAAATTAGATAATATAATAATCTATAGGAGATACTTATAAACTACTATAAACCTTACCCCTTAAGTATTAAATAAATAAATTAAATAAAAAGATTAGTATTATCTTATTCTCCTTTATACTCTTAGTATTCTTCTTCTTTTTTATTATTATTCTACTCCTCTTTTTCCTTATTATTAGAAATAATAATAAATAGTACTAATTTAAAAATAGGGTATTATTAGTATTAATAAGAAATAGTAATTAAATATTAGTAGTAGATAGAAGAACTAGTATTAATAAGGCTAAAGGTATAGCTATAATATTAATAAGATATAATATAACTATTAAAATATATTATAGTATCTTACTATAAGGAAATTAGTATAATAAAAATAGAAGGAAGAAGGAGAAGAACTTACTATTATCTATATAATACTATTAAAACTAATAAGGACCTATTTGAAAATGAAAGTAGGAATAAATATAATAGTATCTTTAATATATAAAGAAGGAATAGTAAGTATAGTAATAATATAAGCTAGAAATACCTATTAAATATAGTAGAAATAGTTATTATAATATTAAACTATAGTAAAAAGCTCTAGTAAAAAGATAATAATACAACAGCCCTTAGAACTACTTTTTTCTTTGATAGTAGTAACTATAGGGGTAATAATATATTTACTAAATATAGTTAGAATATTAACTTAATAGCTAGTAGTATATAGCTAAGGACTAATAGTAAAGAGGTAAAAGTCCTACTCACACTTACTCTTTAACTTTAAATATTTATAATAAGAGTAGCTACAACTTAATATATAGGTCTAAGAGAAGTTATTCCTATTATATTTAAAATAATAGTTAAAATAAATAGAAATAATTATATTAGAAGGCTAGTTCTTATTATTATTAGAATTACCCTTAATAATATAACTACTATAAGTATAAAAGTTAGGCTTAAAAGGGGTATAATAGTAAGAAAGGTTATTATTAGGAAATTTAGAACTAGTAGTAGTAGTAGTAGATATAAGATAGAAGGAATATAAAAAAGAGAAGTATAAGTAGAAAGATAGTAAAATAGTAGTATTATAATAAGTATAGAATAGAAAATTATATAATTCTAAAGAATAAAAGATAGATTTATATAAAGAAAGAAGAAAGATGCTTCTTATAGATTAATAATAAGAAAAATATAATATAGAATTATTTAAAATAAATATAATATAAATTTTCTTATTAATAAGACTATCTCATATTAATAATACCTAAACTTTCTTATTAATAGGACTATTTAATATTAATAATACCTAGAGAAGGTCTTTAGAATAGATTTTTCTAATTAGTTAAATTAACTTAGATAACTAGATATAACTAGTATATTATTAAAACTATTAATACTAAATATTACTATAGTAATAAGGCGGAAGGATAGTAAGAGGTATATTATAGACCTAAGCTTTAAAACTTATATAAGATATTACTATTAGAATTCTATATAACTATTACTCTTATAGTTTAATAAAGAGTTTTCACCTTAAGTATAAACTCTTCAAGTTTATTATAACACTATTAAGGCACTACTAAAACATCTCTTATAGCCAGCCTCTAATATTAACCCTAATTTACTATTTTACCTCCTTTTAAATTTATACCTTTTATATTATTATTGATATATAAAGCAACTATTTAGATACTATTAATATATTAGATTAATATTAGTAATACTTACTAGGGGAAAGATTATTACTTCCTTCCTCTAGTAGGGACTTTTTTTAAACTTTTTTAAAAGTTGAACTATTACTTCTTACTCCTATAGGTTATATTTCTTCTAAAGTAAAATATTAATTAATACTATCTTAGAAGCCTATTACTTAATAAACTTACTAAGAGACTACTACTTCTTATTAAGTTTAAATATAGGGGAGCTACTTTAACTATTATTACTTATAGGTTTTTTATCTTACTCCTAAAGCTTAAGTATAAGAGAACTACTTTAGTTATTATTACTTATAGGAAATTTAATCTATTCTTCTAGCTTTAATATAGAGAAGCTACCCTAGCTATTATTACTAATATTTAGCTTATTTAGTACTACTTAGTATAAAATAGTATAAGTAATTTTTAAAAAGGAAGCTATTTTGATTATTCTTCTATAAAATAACATTAGTAGTAAATATATATATATATATATATATAAAGCAATGTTAAATAAAGATTTATATAGTAATAATAGTAATAGTCTAAGGAGAGAAGAAAATCGAGGTAAAAGTATTATGAAAAATACTATTAACTTATTATATTTTTATAACTTGCTTTAACTTAAGGTAATATTTTAAGTAAGGGTTATCTACAGTTATAGAAAGAACGACTTTATATCTATCTATATTTAATATAGTATTTTAGAAATAACTAGCATTTCCCTTATTTTATTTATTATATATCTTAAAAATTATATATATAGAATAGGGATTTTCAACTAACTTTATATATTAACTAGTATTTATTTGAGTATAATTATATCTAGGGGGGTATATTATGATAGCTTTATACCTATAGGTTATTATTCTAAGTTATATAACCCGCTTATATAAGATACTTCTTATATAAGATATATTTATAAATCTATATATTAGATAGTACTGCTTTATAGATAGTTTTCAATATGAATAAGCCTTTACCTACTTATTTCTATAGGCCTAATAGTACGGTTTGTGACATTTATTTAAAAATATAGGTAATTCTAAATTATATTTTATTTTTAAGTTAAAAAGAATTTAGAATTAGAATATCTAATCTATCTATATAAAAGCTTTACTTATTAGTAAAAATATTTTTATAGATTTAATAAAGCCTATTTTTAGAAATAATACTAATAAGTATAATAAGAGTTTTAGTTATATATAGTTAAATTATAAAAATAGTTTTTTAAGAATTATTAAGAATAATACTAATATTTTAAATATATCTAGTTATTTAAAAAGACTCTATAAGCTAACTAGTTTTTCTAATAAGTTTCTTATTTATAAAAAACCTTTTAATACTATCTTTAGTAACTTTAAGTCTATAGAAGAATATCTAAATAAGATAAAAGAACTTATTAATAATTCCTCTTATAATAAAGTCAAACTACCTAACTAAGTTATTATTAATTATATTCTAAATAGTTCAGATAGAAATTATAAAGGTTTTATTATTTTAATTATTTAAAGTTTTAGATTTAATAAAGATTCTTATAAGTTAGATTCCTTATTCTCTAATCTATTAGATAGGTTTAGAAAGAAAACTTAGACTTTTTTAGTTAATTATATAATTAAGAAGAATTTTAAAAATAAAGTTATTAAGTAGTTTTTTCTTAAAGTTATTAAGAAACCCTAGGAGGAATAGAAAGGTATTTTGTATAACTATTATAAAAAGACTAATTATACTAAGGAAAACTATTTTAGTTTTTATTTTAAAAAGACTCCTATTTAGATGAAATCTAAAATTAATAAGAGTCTTCTTAAGTCTTCTAAAAAGAAAGAAAATAAAAAGGATAAGAATTTAGGATTAATTAATATTATTTTAGTTAAGGAAATAGTTAAAGAGATTTCTAGTAATATAACTAAAGATCTTATATAACTTAATTCTAATATTAAAGAAACTAAAGAAGAAGAAGATAAAGAAGAAAGTTTTAAGTTTAAAAATATAACTCTAATTTAACTTTTCTTTAAAAAAACTTTTATTAAAAAAACTTTAAATATTTTAATTTCTAAAAAGATTTAATAAATTAGAAGCTCTATTAAATAGATTGAAACTATTATATTCTTTATTAATACTAGAGCTACTATTTATATAGTTAAAGATTATAATTCTTTAGTTAATAAAACTAAGATTCTCTTATTTATTAAGTAGGGAAATACTCAAGAAATTGCTTTAATTATAAAAGGTAATTTGAAAATTATCATAAATAATACTGAATATCTTTTGCAAAGTATTTATTATATACTATAACTAGGTATTAACCTGTTGAGTTAGTTTAAACTTAACTTAATAAGAATATTATCTATTCTCTTAAATAAACTTATACTATATAATATTAAATAGGATAAATTCTTACTTATAACAATTAAGGTTAATAACCTCTATAAGTTTAGAATTCCTATTTAATTAAAATAAATAGTTCCTTATATTAATATTATTAATATTGATAACTTGGAACTATAATATAATAGAATAGGTTATATTAATAATATTATTAAGTTAATTAAGAATTTAATAAATAATATTAATTATAAGTATTTAAAAAGTAGTAAACTACCTATTTGTAAAGCTTATCCTAAAAGTAAGTTTACTAATAAAGTTAATAGAGATTTAAATATTTTTAAGAAGTTTAAATATCTCAATTATATTAGTTCAAACTTATATAGATCTATTTTACTAGAGATTCATAATTACTATAAATACTTTATCTTATTTATAGATAAATATAGTAGATTTATCTAGGAAAGGCTATTAAGAAGTAAAAGTTCTCAAGAAGTTACTTTAGTTTTTAAAGAGTTTATTAATATAATTAATAATAATAATAGTAAGAGAATTAAGGAAGTTAATATAAATAGTAGTTTTAAGTTTTCTAATAATAGAATAGAAATTATTTATCTTAATAATAGTATTATTCATAATATGAGATTACTTTAGACTTATAAACCTAATAGTTTAACTAAGAAAGCTATGAGAATTATAATTAATAAAACGAGAACCTTTTTCTATAATTCTAGTTTACTTTTATATTTTTAAGAGTTAGTTATTTTAGTTTCTATCTATATTTATAATAGAATGCCTCATTCTTCTATTAAGCTAAAAACTCTATATAAGTTAAAAAGTAAAAAGAAACTTTTTATCAATAATATAAAAGTATGAGGCAGTATCTATTACTATAAGGTTAAAAATAAATATTTCAAGAAGTTTAATCTAAAAGTAAAAAAAGGTATTATAGTTACCTATAGCCATAATACTTATTTAGTTTGAGATTTTTAAGCTTATAATACTATTTAGTCTAGAGATATAAATATTCTTAAAAACTAAGTTAATTCTTAATAAAAAGATAATTATCTATTTTTAATAATACTATAACTACTAGGTCTACTTAATTTAATAAAAAAAATAAGTCTAATTAACTTAATTCTAATAATTCTTCTTAGAATCTAGTTATTATTAAGTTTAGTAGAATTTACAATTCTACTAAAAATACTAGTTATTTTCTTCTTCTTAATAAAGTTAATAATAGTAATAGTAACTTAGGTCTTTCTCTTAATAAAAAACTAAGTAGTCTTTCTATAATTTATCTTAATAGGATTATAAATAGTAATAAGAACTTTAATAAAAAGTCTATTATATCTATAGAAATTCATTCTTTAAATCTAGAAGTTAAAAATAACTATAAATACTATTTATATAAAGAAAGTATATTTTTATAATTAAAGACTATCCTTCTTTAGTTCTTTATACTAATCATAATTAATATAATTATAATAATAACGTATTTATTAATATATATAGTAGTTTTTATACTTCTAAGTATATATTATTAGTTAATATTCTAGACAAACTAACTACTTTTTTAAAAGTTATAAGTTCTCAGTTTAATAATAATTAGATTTAAATTATGAATAAAGAGGTTAAATCTATTAAATCTATAGAAGTTTAGACTATTATACTACTATTTAATACTTCTTTTATTAAAAAGAATAATATTAGTATATTAAGGGGTAGATAGGTTTATAAGATAAAACCTAATAATTAAGATCCTAGTAATCCTATATATAAAACTAGATAGGTTACTTAAGGTTTCAACTAGTACTTTAGTATTAATTATTTAGAAACTTTTAAGACTACCTATAGGCTTAAAAGTAATAGATATATATTCATTATATCTATTTATTATAGCTAGATTTTAATTCAGTATAATATTACTACTATATTTACTTATATAAAGGTAGATAAAAAGATATATATTAAGTTACCTACTAGTTATATCTATAATAAAAGTTCTAAAAGTTTAATTTATAATACTAACTATAAGAATCAGCCTTTTATTTATTTATTAAATAAAACTTCATATAGGTTAAAATAAAACCCTAAACCTTAGTATAAATGTTTTAAATCTATCTTATATAAGATTGGTTTTAAAATATCTCTTTATAATAAAGGAATATTTATACTCAATATTACTCTTAATATAAGTAAATATTTAGCTATTCTAATATGTTATATTGATGATATACTATTAGGAGCTAATAATTCTACTACTTCAGAGCATATTTATAGTAGTCTCAAAAAAGACATAAAAATCTAAGATCTAAGAGAGCCTAATACTTTTTTAAGTAATAATTTAATTATTAACTATAAGAATAAAAGTATAAAAATAGACTAATTTAAATATACTAATAAAATTCTTATTAAGTTTAATAAAAAGAATATCTATAGTTTTAATACTCCAATAGATAATAAAGCTAAATTCTTTATTAATAAGGATAATACTACTAAAGAAGAAATATTACAGTATTAAAAGGAAGTAGGGGTTTTATTATATTTAACTTTAAAAACCAGGCTAGATATTATTCTAACTATTACTACTTATTCTTAAATTTCTTTAAATCTTTCTAAAGAATATTTTATTACCCTTAATAGGATATAGGGTTAATTAAAAAAGAATCCTAATTATAGATTAATTTATAATTATAATAATTTTAATCCTTTTAATATATTTAGGTTTTTAGATTTAGACTAAGCTAGAAATATTAATAATAGAAAATATACTTCGGTATATATATTTTACTTAGACTTTTATAATACTATAAATTATAGTTTAACGAAGTAAAAAATAGTAGTCGTATCTATTTGTAAAGTGGAAAATATAGTCATAATAAATACTACTAAAGAAGCTATTTACTTATATAATAACTATAGCTTTATTAATAAAACTTTAGGATTTAGAACTATTAATAAGCCAATTGTCTTTATAGATAATTAATTAGCTAAAAACCTTACTTAAAATACTAAATCTTATAAAAAAGCTAAGTATATTAGTTTTTTAATTATTATATTAGAGATCTTATTCGAGATAATTAGATTAATCTCTATTATATTAATATGAGTAATAATATAGCTGATTTTTTAATAAAGCTTTTAGGCTGAGTTAAATTTAATAATATTATTAAGAGGATTTCATAGAATAATTTTAATATTCAGCCTTCTTATAAAAGAAATAGTCTTAACAGTCTATTTTCTAAAGATTAATCTTTTCCTTTAACTCTTTATTAATTTTAGGTTTCTCTAATCTTTCCTAATTTCTTTTTACTTTATTTTAAAGTCTTTTCCTTCAAACTTTTTCTAGGTTTTAGGTTTTTCAGACTTTAATCTTTTAAAGATATTTCTCTATTTTTCCTATATAGTTTTTAGAGTTTTTACTACTTTTTAAGTTATAAAAGATTTATTTATCTTATATACCTTAAGGGGAGATATTAGAATTCTAGTTATTTAGCTATTACTTATATTTATCCTAATAACTTATTTTAGGTATTTAAGAGTTTGAGTATTTTCTTTTATTCTTATAATCCTATATTTTCTATTTATTATAGAAAATCAATTATTAGAGTTAAGGTTATACTACTTTAATTATTTATACTCTAAATTAATCAAACTATAAAATTAGAGTATTTAGTAAATAGACCGCTTAGTAGCCTAAGTATAACAGAGCCGAAAACTCTATATAATGTAAAATTAACCTTTCTGAAAATAAACTCTATTTAGATATTAATACTACGAAGTTTCCTACTTCCTATAGAACCCAAACTTCCTATTATTATTACTATTTATATTAATATTAATACTATTTTCAGATATTATTCTAAATAACCTATCTTTTGATGATTGAGAGTTGTTAATTCCTCTTGACCTTTTACTAGTTACCTATTACTAGTTCAACAATTATAATAGAAGAAGTAATTATAAAAAACTATATTTAAAGTATTTATGTAATAAAAAATTGTAAGAATAATTATTTAGATATTTTAAACTTTCCCTATCTTAAGATCCTAGCTATAAGACTCTGAATTACATACTAATATCTTAAGGAGGCTTTTATAAGATTAACGTAGTAATATTATATTAAGATTCTTATTCTAATTAAATTAAAAGATTTTCTATAGTATCTTTTAAGAAGTTTAATTATATATTTTTAATTATTATCTATTAGAGTTTATTTAGTAAATATAGTAAACTTTATTCAATCTCATTAGACCTTTATGGTATTAGAGATTTATAGTATTTCTAGATTTAACTTCTTAAGAGATTTATATAGCTTTTTAAAAACTTTCTTAATATTCTTCTTACTTTTATAATAATACCTAAACTACTAATCCCTAGGGAAGTACTTATTCTAGGTTTTTCTTTAATTATCATAGTAGTACTAAGTAGTATTTCTATATTTATAAAGATCTATTTATATTTAAATCTTATACTATTTAGATAGATTAAAGATATAGATTATAAGAGATCATAAATAGAAATATTCTTATAATTTCAACCTATTTAGTATATTAAATAATATATTATAACTATTTGAAGTTATATAGCTATAAGTTCTTTTAGATATTTAAAAGTAATTCTAAAGACTAGCTTTTAATAACTTAGTAATTAATAAATATTTAAATTACTTAGTATATTTAAAACTATTTCTTTTCTTATAATATTAAAATTAATATAAATAGTAAAAGAACCTTCAGTATTTTTTATTAAATTACTTAATAGGATCTATTTATCCTTTAGATATTTAAAGAGATTACTAAGACTAGTAAATATTATAATACTTTTAAATAAAGTCTTAAGAAGTTCTTAGAGTAATTTGAAGTATTTATAGAAGAAGAGTAGGAGATTATAATACTTCTCTATAAAGTTAAACTTAAAGTTTAATGGATTAAACCTATTTTAATTCTTTTATAAAAAGTAGAAGAAGAATAGTAGTAATATAGCTAACTAGCCTTTTTACCCTTAGTATTAATATTATCCTTCTTATTCTTCTTATTAATCTTATTAGTATATAGCCCCTTTAGTATAAAACCTATCTATATATAAGAGGCAAACTATAAATATAATAATTTATAGCTACTAAGGTAATTTAAATATCCTTTATATACTATTTCTACTACTCTTTTTGAAAATACTTTAGCTGAATATACTATAGACTTTATAAAACTATATAATAAGAGTATAAAGTATAGTAGAAACTTATATAATATATTTAAAACTAAGATTTATATCTTTTATAATTACTACTTTAAGCTTAGTATTCTATTTAATATATAGATTAATATATTTATAGTTATACTAAAAGATTAGGTTTTTAAGTATTACTTTAAGTATTTAAATAATCCTAACTTTAACCTATGGTTTAAATAAATAGCTTATGATATTAAAAACTATTTTAAAAATAATAAATATCAATAGCTATATATTAGTTATACTATACTATAAGGTATATAGTAACTATATATATTACTATATATATAGTAGTATGCCCTCTACGCCCTACTAGCGATAGATACTAAATACTTAGCACGAGTTATAGCTAATCATATAGTAATTAGTAAGTAATTACTATACTATAAATCTAAAGCTTTATATAATACTTTATACTATATAATATAAGAATAATAATAATAAATAACTAGAATACTACTTTATATTTATATAGTAAGATTATATATAGTATATACTACCCTCTAAATAAATTAATACTAATTAATAGTTAATTCTTTTATTATATTACTATACTATAGATTAATAAGGCTTATCATAATAGAAGAAGTAATTATAAAAGCCTTATATCTAAAGTCTATATAAAATAAAGGATTATAAGATTTATTATTTAGACGCTTTAGACTTTCCCTACTTTAAAACCTTATTAAAAGCTTCTAAATTATATATTAACCCCTGATAGATAACTATTATTATAATACTAATAACTATACTTAATTTAAGTTTAAAATAAGGTACTTTCTGATAGCTACTATTAAGAAGTTAATAACTATCCTTAGTTTTTATTTATAAGAATATATTTAGTAAATATAATAACCCTTTTTAAACTATTACTAGAATTTTAATACTAAATATTTATAATATCTCTAGTTTCAACCCCTTAAGAAACCTATATAGCTTCTTAAAAACTCTTTTAATACTCCTATTTTTATAATAATATTTAAATTAACCCCTATAGGCGAAATGCCTATTCTAAATACTCCTATATTTATAATAATAATACCCTTAAGTATCCCTATCTCTATAAAGTTCTACTAATATCTTAATCTAATACTTTTTGGCTAAATCTCTGATCTTAACTATATAAAAATCACAGATAAGGATTCTATAAAGATCTCTATTTATATAATATACTAAGTAGCCCTCTCTATATATATAAAAAACTCTATAGCTTAAAATTCTTTTACATATTTAAGAGCAACTTTAAAGATTAACTTATAATAATATAGTAACTTATTAGTATTCTTATACTATACTATTTTAGAAACTACTTTATAATATATAGTATTAAAATTAATATAAATAGTAATTAAATCTTTATAATATTATACTAACTATCTTAATAATAAGAATTTACCCTATAGACTTATAAGGAATTTTAAGAAGTTCTAAAATACTATATTAGCCTTAAGAATAACCTTAACAAATACCCTAAGTAAGTTAATACATTTATACTAGAAGAATTAGATTTTACTATACCTTTCTATAATACTTAACTTAAAGTTAAATATATAATATTAATAATACCTTTATAATAAGAAGTGAGGAAGAAATACTTATAGTTCATTTAAATAGCTTATATCTTTATAATATAAAACAGGAGACTTCTATTATAATAGTCTATCTTACCTACCCCCTATTTAACTACCTTGGAACTTTTCTAATACTAAGAAGACTACTAAGACTTTAGCTAAAAATAATCTTAATATTATAAATATCTTTTATATTTTATTTCTACTACTTTTTTGAATAATACTTCAGCTAAATATATTATAGATTTTATAAAGCTATATAATAAGAATATAAAGTATAATAGAAACTTATATAATATATTTAAAATAAAAATCTATATCTTTTATAATTACTATTTTAAGTTTGATATCTTATATTATATATAAGCCAGTATATTTTTAATTATACTAAAAAATTAAGCCTTTAAGTATTATCTTAAATATTTAAGTAATTCTAGTTTTAACTTATAGTTTAAATAGATAACTCGCTATATTAATAATTATTTTGAAAATAATAAATATTAATAGCTATATCTTTCTAACTAGTAAAATACTATATTTCGAAATATTATAACTAAGAACTCTAAGAAGAATAAAAAAGAAGCTTTTAAGGCTTTTATATTTAAATTTATTTATATCTAGAGAACCTTCCTATTAAGTTTCTATATAGATATAATATTCTACTTCTAACTTATAAAAGTATATTATAATGTATTTAAATACTAATTAGCTTTCTTTAGTTTTATAGTAATTTTTTAGAATTTCTATAATTAGTTAAAATTAGCTATAAGTAATACTATATTATTCTAAAAATTATGATATATATTTAGAATAATAAAAATAATAATTAGAAGTAAATTAATAATTAATTTTAAGTTAACTATAAATATAATTCCCCTTAAGAATATTTCTAGAGTATTATACTATATAGTATTTAATATCTTATATATATAGCCTTATAGAACTTATAACTACTTATTCTCAATAATACTTATCTTCTCCATTTAGCTATATATTGCTATTTAAATAAGAAATACTATATATATAGCAAAATAAGTTACTAATCTATAAGATATATTTTTAAAGAGAAGTATATTTTATTTAATTAGTATAAATTAAATATTAACCTTAAGGTATATTTTATAGGAATATACTAAACTTTCCTTATAAAATATAAAAATATTAATAGTCTAGATAATAACCTTAAAGATTCCTTTTGAAATTATAAGCCTAATAATATTATTATATAATACTAAATATAGTATAATTTTAAAGATAAAATTACTACTCCCCCTATATAGTTTTTAATATTATTTTTTAGTAAAAACCCTATTACTCTTAACAGAAGTAAAATTACAAGAATCTTCTAAAATTAAGTAATATTCTATATTCTTACTTAAAGTAATACTTCTAATAGTAGAATTATTAAGAAGAATAGTACTATAATTCTTATATCTATATTTATATTTAAAAGCTATTACTTAAATATTATTTTTCGAAACATCTTACCTTACTTAAATACTACTAGCTTTTTAACTACTGAGTATTCTTAGTTTACTATATTTAAACAAATAGTTAATTCTTTTTTAATCTTTATACTTCTATAAGGCGAACTAGTAATAATATACTTCAGTAGAGTATTTCTAATTATTATACTTAGAATAATTAATATATCTATACTACTTAGTATTATTATATTTTATATAGTATTATATAATACTTCCTTCTTATTCTATTTTATAAATATAAATTAACTTAGTATTATATTTAATAATATTTATAATTAGTTCTATTAAAATAAGAAAGTCNATCTTAGTTATTTAAAAATAGGAATATTTATAGTTACTCCTTAATAAGGAGAGAATAATTACTTCTATATACCTTATAGAGATAGAAATATAGAAATTCTACTATTATTTTAAATACCTAGTTATTATATACTTCTATAATATCTTTAATAAGGCGGGATATCTAGTTAAATATTATACTTTTAAAGTACTTAAGAAGTACTATTACTAGTATTAAATATATAATATAGCTCCTTTATACTTTTATTTTACTATCTATAGCGATATTAACTTTAACTTTAAAATTATTATCAATATTATCTATATTAATAACTACCCTATATTCTATATTATTAATATTATAATAACATTTAGTCCTACTCGATTTTTACTAAATATCTCAGTAAAAGTAATATGGGAGGCTTTTAAAGTATATTAAATTAATATATATTAAAGCCCCCCTAATTTTATTACTA
>AMCV02000003.1:4409408-4432890 GCA_000350065.2 Colletotrichum orbiculare MAFF 240422
TATAATAATATAACTCTATAATATTATATAAGTTTATATTTAAATTAAAATAGAATTTATAAAGTATATTATAATTCAACTACTTTTATATTTTAAAGATTAATATTTCTCTAGTTTTATTATAATTATTATTAAATTACTATATAATCTTATTAAACCTAATACCTACTAGTAGGTAACTGATTCTAAGTATTATAAAGAGTCGTTATAAATAGAAATATTAACTTATAACTTATACCTCTTTATCTTATATTCTAAAAATAATACTTTTAGCCTTATAAATATATAAACTAATAATACCTTTAGTCTTTCAGATACTACCTTCTTATATTATAAAGATAAGGAGTTCTAAAAAACCTTATTTAAAACTAAACCTAAGATAATCGTTTTAAAAGTAGTATTATTAATATTTAATAGAAGTATCTTATTACTTAATAGTAATACTTTCTATCTATATTAAAAATACTAAGAATAAAAGCTCGCCTTTATTAATATATATATAATACTTAAAATATTTAAAAAAGTATATTTTAAATAATATATATATAAAGTATATCTTACTTTAATATATTAGCTTAAAATATTATTTAACTTTTCTTATATGATATAAGAATAATAACTTTTAAGTAATAATACTACTATACTTAATAAATATCTCAGGTAGTAAATTAAGTATTTTAACTATAACTTTAATTTTATACTATTTAACTTCTCTAAAATATATTTTTATACTTTTATTAATAGCTTATTTATTAATAATACTAACTTCTTATTTTAATTAGGATTTAAAATAATCTTAAGCTGAGAAACTACTACTAGTAATAGCTAGTTTAATTTCTATAATAACTTTATATATTATTCTTCTATAAAAAATAAAAGAACTACTAGGAGTATACTTACTTTAGAAATTTATATTATAATAGTAAGTATAGACTTTATTTATATTATAGTTATATTACTTAAAAAGATCTTCTAGTAGTAAAAGTTCCCTTAAATCCTAACTATTATATATACTAATTTATACTTCTTCTATAAATATCTTATAAAACTTAGTATTACTAAGGAAAAATACTTTATAATTAATATTATAGTATTAAAATAGTTATATAAATCTTACGAGTTTTATAAAATATAGTAGATTAATAGAAATAAAATATTACCAATATTTTTATAAAAGGTATATTAAATTATACTTTTAAGAGATTTATTAATTCAAACTATATAACTATTCAAATAGAAGGATAAATAACTCAGGTAGAATAGATAAATAGATATTTAAATATTATTCAAGTAAAAGGGTATAGATTACTAAGAGTACTATTTTTTACATAAATAGATAGGTATTAAAATATATAATAAAAAGAAAAATTATTAATATTAGTTATATTATACTATAAGGTATATAGTAAGTATATATATTACTATATATATAGTAGTATACCTTCTACGCCCTATTAGTAATAAGTATTAAGTATCTAATACTAACTATAGCCAATTATATAGTAATTAGTAAGTAATTACTATACTATAGATCTAGAGCTTTATATAGTACTTCATGCTATATAATATAGAAATAATAATAACAAATAACTAGAATACTACTTTGTACCTATATGGTAAGATTATATATAGCATATATTACCCTCTAGATAAACTAATACTATACTTTTCTGATTAGTGAAATATTATATTTTGAAATATGATAACTAAGAACTTTAAGAAGAATAAAGAAGTAGCCTTTAAAGCTTTTATATTCAAACTTACTTATATCTAGAAAGCTTTCTTATTAAACTTCTATATAAATATAGTATTTTACTTTTAACTTATAAGTATATACTATAGTATATCTAAATATTAATTAGCTTTTTTTAGCCTTATAGTAATGTCTTAAAGTTTTTATAATTAGTTGAAATTAGCTATAAGTAATACTATATCAGTTCAAAAGTTATAATATATTTAGAATAGTAGAAATAATAACTAGAAAGAGGTTAATAATTAATTTTAAGTTGATTATATATATAATCCTTCTTAAGAATACTCCTAAGGCGCTATATTATAAAGCATTTAATATTCTATTTATACTACTTTATAGTACTTATATTTATCTATATTAGATAGAACTTACTTTTCTCTTATTATTATATATAGCTATTTGAATAAGAAGTATTATATATATAGTGAAATATATTACTAGTCTATAAGATATACTTTTAAGGAGAAGTATACTTCTTTTAATTAATATAAGTTAAATATTAACCTAAAAGTATATTTTATAATAATATACTAAGCTTTTTCTATAAATTATAAATATATCAATAGTTTAGATAATAGTTTTAAAGAATCCCCTTAAGATTATAAGTCTAATAATATTATTATATAATACTAAGTATAATATAACTTTGAAGATAAAATTACTATTCTTTCTAAATAGTTTTTAATATTATTTTCTAGTAAGGATCTTATTACTCTTAATAGAAATAGAATTATAAGGTTTTTCTAAGACTAAGTAATATTTTATACTTTTACTTAAAGTAGTACTTCTAGTAGTAAAATTACTAAGAAGGGTAGTATTATAATAACTCTTATATCTATATCTATACTTAAAGGCTATCATTTAAATATTATTCTTTAAAGTATTTTATCTAACTTAAGTATTACTAACTTCTTAACTACTAAGTATTCCTAATTTACTATACTTAAGTAGACTATTAACTTTTTTATAATCCTTATATTTTTATAAAGTAAACTGATAATAATACACTTTAGGAGAATCTTTCTAATTATTGTATTTAGAAGAATTAATATTCCTATATTTCTAGGTATTATTATATCTTATATAGTATTATATAATACTTCTTTCTTATTCTGTTTTATAGATATAAATCGCTTTAATATTATATTGAATAATATCTATAATTAGTTCTATTAAAATAAGAAAGTTATCTTAATTATTTAAAAATAAAAGTATTTATAGATACTGTTTAATAAGGAGAAAGTAATTACTTTTATATACTTTACAGAAGTAGAAATATAGAGATTTTACTACTATTTTAGATATCTAGTTATTATATATTTCTATAATATTCTTAATAAGGTAGGATATCTAGTTAAATATTATATCTTTAAAGTACTTAAGAAGTATTATTACTAGTATTAAATATATAGTATAACTTCTTTATACTTTTATTTTGCTATTTATAGTAATACTAATTTTAACCTTATTTTATTATTAATATTGTCTATATTAATAGCTATCTTATATTCTATATTATTAATATTATAATGATATTTAATACTATTTAATTTGTATTAAATATCTTAGTAAAAGTAATAAAGGAAGCATTTAAAATATATTAGATCGATATATACTAAAGCCTTCTTAATTCTATTACTACCAATATAGATATAATATTTTAATCTGAAGACTTTAAATTAAAAGTAAAAATAATAGAATTAATAATTTATATTATTTTTATTGAAATATATAATAGTATTAATAAGATTAAGTAATACTTTATATTCTTCTATTATATATATAAGATTTAGTATAATAAAATACCTATTACTACTTAAGAAGTATCCCTTTAAGTAATATATAAAGTAATTAATAATACTACTAAGCTAAATAGTCTTATACTTATTCTGCTTGTTTTTAGAATATATTCCTATTTTATAGAAGACTTAGCTTCCTCTTTAGATATTATTACTTAGACTTATACTATATATAAAGCTATTAAAAAGATCTATTATAAATATACTAAGTATATTATTAATACTACTTTAGTAATATATAATAGTTTAAATACTTTATATATTATAACTTTTCTATTCTAATCCTTAGTATATATATAGTAAGAGAAAGATAGCTAGTAAGTCTTATATTACTTCTTTACTATATATAATAAGATATATATTCTTAAACTCTTTTATAGTTTTTAAAAATCTTAATTTATAGTTATAAAACTCTATATTAAAAGTAATAACTAAGAGATCTTATTAAGCTATATTTTTAAAATACTAATACGTCTTAAAGTGTTAATACCTAGACGTATTTATAAGAAATCTGTAAAAGCTTATATTATTACTATAAAAGACTTAATATTATATAGAAGTATATATTCTTATAGTAATACTTTAATTTAATCTATAGTTATTTTTATAAAGCTTTAGAATACTTCATAAATACTAAAAGTTACTATTATTATAAATAATAGTAATATAGCTTTTATTAATAATAATAATCCCCTCCCTATTTAAGTAGTTAGTAATATACTATTTCAACCTTAATTACTTTAAATCTAATTAACTTTAAATCTTATAACTCATAAAAGTAACTTACCTTCTTAAGACTTTAGCTAAGAATCTTATTTTATAGTATATCTTACAGCTAAGGAATAGTCTGATATAATACTAATACTTAATTTTTATAAAAAGAATATTATTATAATATTTAGACTACTATTTAAAGAATTAACTAAAAAAACCTTCAAAAGTATTATTACTAATAATATTATAGAAATCATCTAATATAACCCTATTCTCTATAAAACTTATAAGTATTTTAAGTTTTATATTATTAGTAAAGTTAAAAATAAAGATGTAAATAAGATATATAAAACATTAAAATTTATAATCTAAAGCTTGAGAGATAATAGTAAGTTTGAAATATTAATATAATTACTAATAATCTAATAAAGTAACTAGTAGTTAATTTTAGCTATAGTTTTAGTTTTCTTCTAGTATATTAGTATAATAATACAGTTCTATAATATTATATAAATTTATATTTAAGTTACAATAGAGTTTATAAGGTATATTATAACTAAACTACTTTTATACTTTAAAAATAAATACTTCCTAGGCTTTATTATAATTATTATTAAACTATTATATAGGTTTATTAAAGTGAGTAGCTACTAACAAGTAACTTATTCTAAATATTATAAAGAGTAGTTATAAATAGAAGTATTAATATATAATTTATACTTCTTTATCTTATATTTTAAAAATAATACTTTTAGTTTTATAAATATATAAACTAATAATACTTTCAACCTTTTAGATACTGCCTTTTCATATTATAAAGATAAAGAATTCTAAAAAGCCTTATTTAAAACTAAACCCAAAATAGTCCTCTTAAAAGTAATACTATTAGTATTTAATAGAAGTATCTTATCACTTAATAGTAATACTTTCTACTTATACTAAAAATACTAAAAGTAAAAGCTTACTCTAATTAATATATATATAATATTTAAAATACTTAAAAAGGTATATATTAAATAGTATATATATAAAGTATACCTCGCCTTAATATATTAGCCTGAAGTATTATTCAACTTCTCCTATATAATATAAAAATAATGACTTAAGTAATAATACTACTATACTTAATAAATATTTTAAATAGTAAATTGAATACTTTAATTAAAGTTTTAATTTGATACTACTTAATCTTTCTAAAGTATACTCTTATACTTTTATTAATAGTTTATTTATTAATAATACTAACTTCTTATTTTAATAAAGATTTATAATAATTCTAAACTAAGAAATTACTATTAATAATAGCTAGTTTAACTTCTATAGTAATTTTATATATTATTCCTCTTTCAAAAGTAAAAGGATTCTTAGGAGTATACTTATTTTAGAGATTTATACTATAGTAATTACTATGAACTTCACTTATATTATAACTATATTACTTAAGAAAGCTCTCTGATACTAAAGGCTCTTTTAAATCCTAACTATTATATATACTAACTTATACTTACTTTATAAGTATTTTATAAAACTTAATACTACTAAAGAAAAATACTTTATAATTAATATTATAGTATTAAAGTAGTTATATAAATACTATAAGCTTTATAAAGTATAGTAGATTAATACAAATAACAATATTACTAATACTTTTATAAAACATATACCGAACTATAACTTTAAGAGATTTATTAATTCAAATTATATAACTATTTAAATAAAAGAATAGGTAAATGAAGAAGAATAAATAAATAGGTATTTAAATATTATGAAAGTAAAAAAGTATAAATTGCTAAAAGTACTATATTCTATATAAATATATAGGTATTAAAGTATATAGCAAAAAGAAAAGTTCCTAGTATTAGTTATATTATACTATAGGGTATATAGTAACAATACGTATTACTATATATATAGTAGTATGCCTTCTACATCTTATTAGTAATAAGTATTAGGTATCTAGCGCTAGTTATAGCTAATTATATAATAATTAGTAAGTAATTACTATACTATAGATCTAAAGTCTTATATAGTATTTCATATTATATAATATAGGAATAATAATAATAAATAAGTAGAATACCACTTTATACCTATATAGTAAGATCATATATAGCGTGTTTTACTCTCTAGATAAACTAACAAACTTAAAATAGTAATTAGTCTCTAAAAGGAGGAAACATATAGAAAATTAAAAGGGGAATAGGAAAATATTAAATTACTTAGTATTATTATCATTATCTTCTTTATTATTACTATTTCTAATTTTATTATCTTTCTTATTATTATTTTTCTTATTATCCTATTTAGAAGTTTTAAGAATTAGAAAATATAAATTAAACATATCAATATGTTAAAAAGATAATACTAATAAATAGGAATTACTAAGGGAATATTAGAAAAGTAGAGAGGAATTTATAATATAAGGATAAATTAATAATTATTCTAGAAAGTTAGTCTAGAAGTTTATAGAAATAGTAGTTTGTATTTTAATAATATAAGTTTATACTTCTTAAACTTACTAGAGAGTGATAGTAGTTTTTATATTTCTTTCTAAAAGATAGTATCAGTTATATTATGCCGTAGGGCATACGGTAACTATACGTATTACTACATACATAGTAGTATGCCCTCTACGCCCTACTAGTAATAGGTACTAGGCATCTAGCGCTAGCTATAGCTAATTATATAGTAATTAGTAAGTAATTACTATACTATAGATCTAGAGCTTTATATAACACCTCACGCTATATAATATAAGAATAATAATAATAAATAACTAGAATACTACTTTACACCTATATAGTAAGATTATATATAATATATATTACCCTCTAGATAAACTAATACTAATTAGTAATTAATCCTTTTATTACTACTATACTATAAATTAATAAGGCTTATTATAATAGAAGAAGTAACTATAAAATACTATACCTAAGGCTTATATAAAGCGAAAAATTATAAGAATAACTACTTAAATACTTCAGATTTTCCCTACTTTAAAACCCTAGCTAGGAGACTCTAAATTACATACTAATACCTTAAAGAGGTTTTTATGAAACTTAAATAGTAATATTATATTAAAGCCCTCATTCTAATTAAACTAAAATACTCCCTATAGTATTTTTAAAGAATTTAATTATACGCCCTTAATTATTACTTATTAGAATATATTTAGTAAATATACTAAACCTTATTAAGCTTTATTAGATTTTTCTAATACTAGAGATTTATAATATCTCTAGCCTCAACTTTTTAAGAAATTTATATAACTTTTTAAAAATTCTTCTAATACCCTTCTTGTTTTTATAATAATATCTAAATTACTAATCCTTAGGGAAATACTTATTCTAAATACCTTTTTAACTATTATAGTAATACTAAGTAGTATCCCTATACCTATAAAGATCTACTAATACTTAGATTTTATATTATTTAGATAGATTAATAATATTAATTATAAGAATATTATAGATAAAAATATTCTTATAGTCTTAACCTACTTAGTATATTAAACAATATTTTATAACTATTTAAAACTCTATAACTTTAAGTTTTTTTAGATATTTAAAGATAATTTTAAAGACTAGTTTCTTACAACTTAGTAATTTATAAATACCTAAATTACTTAGTATACCTAGAACTATTTCTTCTTCTATAATATTAAAATTAATATAAATAGTAAAAAGATTCTTAGTATTTTATACTAAATAGCTTAATAAGACCTATTTACCCCTTAAATATCTAAAGTAATTATTAAAACTAATAAATATTATAATACTTTTAAATAAAACTTTAAGAAGTTTTTAGAGTAGTTTAAAGACTTTATAGAAGAAGAATAGGAGAGTATAATACTTGTCTATAAAGCTAAACCTAAGGCTTAATAGATTAAACCTACCTTAGTTTTTCTATAAAGTATAGAGGAGGGATAGTAGTAATATGACTAATTAGCCTTTTTACCCTTAGTATTAGTATTATACCCCCTATTCCTCTTATTAATCTTATTAATATATAGTTCTTCGAATATAAAGCCTCTCTATATATAAGAAGTAAATTATAAGTATAATAACTTATAGCTACTAAAATAACTTAAACGCCTTTTATATACTACTTCTACTACCCCTTTTAATAATATTTCAACTAAGTATACTATAAACCTTACAAAATTATATAATAAGAATATAAAATATAATAGAAGCTTATATAATATATTTAAAATAAAGATCTATATCTTTTATAATTACTACCTTAAATTTAGTATCCTATATTATATATAGGCTAGTATATTCTTAATTATACTAAAAGATTAGGCTTTTAAATATTACTTTAAGTATTTAAGCAACCTTAGCTTTAACCTATAATTTAAATAGATAACTCGCTATATTAAAGACTATTTTAAAGATAATAAATATTAATAGTTATATCTTTCTAACTAGTAAAATACTATTTTTCGAAATATTATAACTAAGAATTTTAAGAAGAATAAGAAGGAAGCCCTTAAGGCTTTTATATTAAAATTTATATATATCTAGAAAGCCTTCTTATTAAACTTCTATATAGATATAATATTCTACCTCTAGTTCATAAATATATATTATAGTATACCTAAGTATTAGTTAGCTTTCTTTAACTTTATAATAACTTCTTAAAGTCTCTATAACTAGCTAAGATTAACTATAAATAATACTATATTCCTCTAAAAATTATAATATATTTAGGATAATAGAGATAATAGCTAGAAGTAAGTTAATAATTAATTTTAAGTTAACTATATATATAATTCCCCTTAAGAATATTTCTGAAGTATTATATTATATAGTATTTAATATTTTATTTATATAGTTTTATAGAGCTTACTACTATTTATTCTAAATAGTATTTATCCTTCTCATCTAGCTATATATAGCTATTTAAATAAGAAGTACTATATATATAGTAAAATAGGTTACTAATCTATAAGGTATATTTTTGAAGAGAAGTATATTTTGTTTAATTAGTATGAGTTAAATATCAACTCTAAAGTATATTCTATAATAATATATTAAGCTTTTTTATAGAATATAAAAGTATTAATAGTTTAGATAATAGTTTTAAAGATTTTTCTTAAGATTATAAGTCTAATAGTACTATTATATAATATTAAATATAGTGTGATTTTAAAGATAAGACTATTATTCTTCCTAAATAGTTTTTAATATTATTTTTTAGTAAAGACTTTATTACTTTTAATAGAGGTAAAATTATAAGAATCTTCTAAGATTAGGTAATATTTTATATTTTTACTTAAAGTAATGTTTCTAGTTGCGAAATCGATAAGAAAAATAGTATTATAGCTCCTATATCTATATTTATACTTAAAGGCTATTATTTGAGTATTATTTTTTAAGGTATCTTACCTAATTTAAATATAGCCGGCTTTTTAATTACTAAGTACTTTTAATTTATTATACTTAAGTAGACTATTAACCTTTTTGTAATTCTTATATCTCTATAAGGTGAACTAGTAATAATATATTTTAATAGAGCTTTTCTAATTATTATATTTAAAATAGTTAATATTCCTATATTCCTAGGTATTATTATGTTTTATATAATATTATATAATACTTCTTTCTTATTCTATTTTATAGATATAGATTGACTTAGTATTATATTTAATAATATATATAACTAGTTCTATTAAGGTAAAAAGGTTGTTTTAGTTATTTGAAAATAGGGGTATTTATAGCTACTTTTTAATAAGGAGAGAATAATTACTTTTATATATTTTATAGAGGTAGAGATATAGAAACTCTATTACTACTTTAGATATTTAGCTATTACATGTTTTTATGATATCTTTAATAAGGTAAGATATCTAGTTAAATATTATGCCTTCAAAATATTTAAAAAGTACTATTATTAATATTAAATACGTGGCATAGCTTTTTCATATTTTCATTTTACTATTTATAGTAATATTGATTTTAATTTTGAGATTATTATTAATATTATCTATATTAATAGCCACTTTATACTCTATATTATTAATACTATAATAATATTTAATACTACTCGATCTTTACTAAATATCTTAGTAAAAGTAATATAGGAGGCTTTTAAGGTGTATTGGATTAATATATATTAGGGTTTTCCTAATTTTATTATAACTAATATAAATATAACATTTCGATTTAAAGACTTTAGATTAGAAGTAAAAATAATAGGATTAATTATCTATATTATTCTAATTGAAGTATATAATAGTATCAGTAAGGTTAAGTAATATTATATATTCCTTTACTATATATATAAGATCTATTATAATAAGGTACCTACTACTATTTAAGAAGTATCTTTTTAAGTAAGATATAAAGTAATTAATAATATTACTAAGCCTAACGGCTTTATATTTATTCTACTTATTTTTAAAGTATATTCTTATTTTATAGAAGATTTTGCTTTTTCTGTAGATATTATTACCTAGGCCTATACTATAAATAAAACTACTAAAGAGATCTATTATAAATATACTAAGTATACTATTAATACTACTTTAGTAATATATAATAGTTTAGATACTTTATATATTATAACTTTTCTACTCTAATCCCTAGTATATATATAGCGAGAGAAAAATAACTAGTAAGGCTTATACTACTTCCTTACTATATATAGCGAGATATATATTCTTAAGCTTTTTTATAGCTTTTAAGAGTTTTAATTTATAGCTATAAAATTATATTTTAAAAGTTGTAACTAAGAGATCTTATTAGGTTATATTAATAGAATATTAATATTTTTTAAAGTACTAATATTTAAAAGTATTCATAAGATATTTATTAGAGTTAGTACTATTATAATAGGAGACCTAACACTATATAGAGATATATATTTTTATAGTAGTATTTTAATTTTATCTATAGCTATCTTTATAAAGCTTTGGAATATTTAGTAAGTACTATAAGATACTATTATTATAAATAATAGCGATATTACTATTATTAATAATAATAATCTTCTTTTTATTTAAGTAGTTAGTAATATACTACTTTAACTTTAAATATATTAAATCTACTTAACTTTAAGTTATATAATTTATAAGGGTAGTTTATTTTCTTAAGATTTTAGCTAAGAATTCTATTTTATAGTATACTTTACAGTTAAAGAATAATCTAATATAGTATTAGTATTTAATTTTTATAAAGAAAATATTATTATAATATTTAGAATACTATTTAAAGAGTTATTTAAAAAGGAGGTTAAGAGTATTATTACTAATAGTATTATTAAGATTATCTAGTATAACTCTATTTTTTATAAGAGTTATAAGTATTTTAAGTCTTATATTATTAATAAAATTAAAAATAAAGATATTAATAAGGTATATAAGAAGTTGAGATTTATAATCTAAAGCTTTAGAGATAATAGTAAATTTGAAATATTAATATAATTACTAATAATTTAATAAAGTAGTTAGTAGTTGATTTTAGCTATAACTTTAGCTTTCCTCTAGTATACTAATATAATAATATAGTTTTATAATATTATATAAGCTTATACTTAAGCTAAAATAAAGCTTATAAGGTGTATTATAACTAAATTCCTTTTATATTTTAAGGATTAATACCCTTCTAGCTTTATTATAATTGTTATTAAATTACTATATAGTTTTATTAAAGCTAGTATTTCTTAGTATGTAATATATTCTAAGTATTATAAGGAGTATTTATAAATAGAGATATTGATATATAATTTATACTTTTTTGTTTTATATTTTGAAAATAATGTTTTTAGTTTTATAGGTATATGAACTAATAATATTTTTAGCCTTTTGGATATTACTTTCTTATACTATAAAGATGAGGAACTCTAAAAAGCCTTATTTAAAATTAAACCTAAAATAGTCCTCTTAAAAGTAGTATTACTAGTATTTAATAGAGGTATCTTATTGCTTAATAGTGACACCTTCTACTTATACTAAAAATACTAAGAATAAAAACTCGTTTTTATTAATATGTATATAATACTTAAAGTATTTAAAAAAGTATATATTAAATAATATATATAAGGTATATCTTATTTTAATATATTAGCCTGAAGTATTATTTAACTTTTCCTATATAATATAGGAGTAATAACCCTTAGGTAATAAGACTACTATATTTAATAAATATCTTAAGTAGTAAATTAAGTATTTTAACTATAGTTTTAATTTTATATTACTTGATTTTTCTAAGGTATACCTTTATGTTTTTATTAATAGCTTATTTATTAATAATTCTGATTTCTCGTCTTAACTAGGATTTATAATAATCCTAAGTTAAGAGACTACTACTAGTAATAACTAGTTTGATTTCTATAGTAACTTTATATATTATTCTTTTATAAAAAGTAAAAGAGTTATTAGGAATATACTTATTTTAAAGATTTATATTATAATAATTAGTATAGATTTCGCTTATATTATAACTAAATTACTTAAGAAGATTTTCTAGTATCAAAAATTCTTTTAGATTTTAATTATTATATATACCAACTTATATTTGTTTTATAAGTATTCTATAAAACCTAGTATTATCAAAGAAAAATATTTTATAATTAATATTATAGTATTGAGGTAGTTGTATAAATATTGCGAATTCTATAAGGTATAGTAGATTAATAGAGATAATGATATTACTAATATTCTTATAAAAAATATATTGAATTATACTTTTAAGAGATTTATTAATTTGAACTATATAATTATTTAAATAAAAGGATAGATGACTTGAGTAGAGTAGATAAATAAGTATTTGAATATTATTAAGGTAAAAAGGTGTAGATTACTAAGGGTATTATTTTTTAGGTAAATAGATAGGTATTAAGGTATATAGTAAAAAGAAAAGGTATTAGTATTAGTTGCGCTATACTATAGGGTATATAGTCACTATATATATTACTAAATATATAATAATCTACTCTCTACGCCTTATTAGTAATAGGTGCTAGGTATTTAGTACTAGTTATAGCTAATCGTATGGTAATTAGTAAGTAATTACTATACTATAGATCTAAAGCTTTATATAGCGCTTCGTATTACGTAATATAGGAATAATAATAATGAATAACTAGAATACTACTTTATACCTATATAGTAAGATTACGTACGGCATGCGTTACCCTCCGGATAAACTAATAAATAGATATATTATAAAATAGTAATAGGTCTAGTTTATATAATTATAAATTAGTATTTATAAGCTAATTATTCTATTTCTTTATCTTTAGCTCTATATTTAGTTTTAGATTTCTTAATGTAAGAAACCTTAGTCTAGAAAATGTTTCTTATTACAATCTAAACTTTCTTAAGTTGTTCTTATATTAATAAATAATAGGAGAATACTAAGAAATAATAATATAGGAATGTTACCTAAGTATTATAGATAGTAGTAATTAGATTAGTTTTAAATAAACGATTATTAAAATAATAGTATAAAATAAGAGTTATAAACATAGTAGTATAAATAGGTTAAAGTAATATTGAAATATATTTTATAGTTATAAGACTAGTCTATAAGGAAAAGATAGAAGTATATTAGAATATACTTCTTACTATATATAGTAGTATAATAAAAATACTTATTACTAATAATTAGAATAATTAGTAGAAATAAGGAAGGAAAAGTAGTAGAAATATATTAATAGTCTTATAATAGAAAAAGGGTAGTAAGGTATAACTAGATAGTATCTCAGTTGCTATAAGGTAGAAATAATAATATTAGGAAATAGGATATATAAAAGTATTGTTATTACTATTTTTATTATTGGTTATTAGGGTATAAGAAGTATATAACAACTTAATAACTCCTTTCCTTAAAGTAGTAATTCTTTTATGAATAGGAATAAGAATAAGGGGAAGTAGTAGGAGTAGTAGGAGTAGTAGGAGTAGTAGGAGTAGTAGGGGTAGTAAGAGTAGATATTACAATTATTATGATTCTTCTTCTTAATAACTTAGAAATAAAGTTATTAATAAAAGGGAAAATAAGGTTAATTTATATAGAAGATTAAAGATTTAAATAATATAGAAAACCTTTTTTAGTTAAAGGTAGTTAAGAGTATTTTTAGAATGGAAAATAGTATAATTAATAATAAAGGGATTATCTATAAGTTATTAGGAGGGAATAATAAGAGTAGTAATAAGAATAAAATAAGTCTTTAAAATTAGAAGAAGTATAAAACATATACCGCCTAAGTCTGATTTGTAAAAATAGTATTCTATACAATATATAGAAATAAGAGACCTATGAATATTTATTAGGGGAAATCTAATATAGTTTCTATAAGAATTAAAAGATTATAATTATATTAAATACAAAGTCTTTATGATTAAAAGTAAGAAAAAAGTCTTTCTAATATTTCTATAGTTAAAGAAGACTAGTTAGTCTATATAGAAGTCTTAAGTTAATTAGAATATAGTTATAATTAGAATATATTTTAAGAGGTTAATATTAGCTAAGCTTTAGTATCAGGAAGTTAATATATAGAATTTAGAATAAATATCTAGGTTTATCATTAAAAAAGAATATTAAAGGGGGAGTAGAATACTACTAACTGATATTAATATTTTAGTAGTTAGGTCTTAAGGATAAGACTTCATAAAAGGGGGATTATATTAAATTACTATATAAAAGAAGAATACTAAGAGGCTATTAGAATTTTTATATATTTGTTTTAACTATTAGAATAATAGATATTCTAATAATATAAAGGTTTAATATAAGTATAGAACTATAGTTAAGTGAGGGGAAAGTTAAACTTAAATAACTATGTAGTATAATATATATTTACTAAGAAATCCCACCACTTAATACAAACCCAGCCTGATATATTATAAATGTTTAAATAGAATACTTATAATTAGTAATAATTAAATAGCTTAAGATATTTAAATTGTATATAACTATGAAAATATACTAATACGAAAATATAAAACTATAAACATAAAAGATTATTATAGAAAGAATTAATAGTTATCTATTATTGAAAAGGTTAATATAGGGTAGATATACTAATTATAGCTATAAGAGGTCTAATTTCAAATTAAATAGGGGCTAGTTATAGTAATTAGTAAGAGGTTGTGAAGGTTGAAGTTATATTTTAGAAGGTAATATATCTGCTAATAGTTATAGCAGAAAGCAAGCCATTAGCCTTTCTTAATATTTATTCTTACTTTAATATTATTTATAATATTAGAGTTCCTTATACTTATAAACTAATAATCTAATAAAAACGATGATAAAACTCTAGTTAATAAAATTAGAATTCTAGTTTATTACTTAAATTTATCTTATTATTTATAGAGAAATAATTTAATAGTTTATATATATATAAATAAGTAATACAACTTCTTATAACTGTATAAACTTTAAGACTCCTTATGATATAGTAGTTGTTATCCTAAATAAAAGACCCTATACAATTATTTTAGCTTACTAGATAGGTAGTATATTACTAGCTACTAAGAATCTAAAAAATAGCTAATTATATATAGTATTCTTTAAAATAAAAAACAAGATTTCAAAACCTAGAAAAACCTTCCATTTGTCTTGGTTACAATTTATCTATATATTAAAAAGAGAAATCATTACTATAAATCGGAGTAAATATACCAAAAGAATTATTACAAAATATAGAAGAGAAACTACTTATAAATTTAAAACTCCTATAGATAATAATTTCAAATTACTTACGAATAAAGAAAAAGCTTTAGAATCTAATATTTCAATGGTTTAATAAGATATAGGAGCTGTATTATATATAGCTCTAAAAAGAGAATTTAATATTATTTCTATAATTATAGCTTATTCTCAACTTACTTATAATTTAAATAAAAAGTTATTTCCTAATTCTTAACTATTATTAAAGGCTAGCTACGAGAGATACTTCAATAATACCTTAATAGTATTAAAATAAACTTGAAGGATTTATACCTAAGGTGAAAATTCTTTATTAAATTATAGGAGTAGTAGTTATATAGAGCCTTATAAGTAATATCTTATATAAACCTTAAGGCTTAGGTCTATAATATACCCCCTACTATCCCTCCACCTTATTACTATAGTAATATTTACTATTAATAGTTTTAATAATATACTAATAATATCTAGTTAACTAAACTAGCCTAACTAATTAGAAAGATCTATTTAAAATATTTCCCCTAGGTATTACTAATATTAAATAGTCCTGTTAATAAGAGAGTTTAAATATTATAAATATTGTAAAGTCTTATTAATTAGAAAATTCATATTATATCTATCCTAAGTAAGCTTATATTATATATTACTTTTTACTAATCTATAAGAAGTCTCTTTCTTCTTTCTTTATATAGCTCTACTTTCTTTTCTTTAGAATTATATAATTTCTTATTCTATACTTATTATAATCCTATTCCTTTATTATTCTTCTAATTATACTTCTTCTTTCTATATTCTTTCTATTATTATATCTATTACTATTATTACTAATTCTAATCTTTTTAATAATAGTTATTCTTATTATTATACTCCTTCTAAACCTACTATTTATACTTGAAATAACTATATTATTAAATATAATTCTAATAATAAGAAGAACTAACTCTTTAATATAGTTATTTCTGCTTATTTTAATTGTTTTTCTAAATATAATAATAGCGGCTTATCTTAGTCTTATATATTCAATTATAGTTAATCTTATTATAAATATCTAAAGTTAAAGAACGAATATAAATAAAACTCTTACCTTTTTACTACTAGTCTTAAAGTATATACTACTAACTATTAAATTAATTATCTAATTATATATAATAAATATATATTTTTATTACTATAGTTTATACTATTAATAAAAGAAATATAAGTAAGAATTATTATACTTCTATCTTTTTACTTAAGCTTTCTATTATAATATAATACTATAATAATTATTTCTATTATATTTAATGAATACTTCTAGCTTATATTACAACTATATTTACTACTCCTTCTTTATATACTAGAAGTATTTTTATACTTACCCTTATTTTTACTCTTAAGTAAGTCTTTATTAGCTTTAATATTATTATATAAATAATAATAAGTTCCTCCCCTCTTCTTTCCTACCTTTAATATATTAACTTCCCTATAGTAAGATATTATAATATATTTTAACAATTATACTATACTTTATTAATACTATAATTACATCTTTAGCTTTATTAATACTAGTTTGCCTATTTATTACTACTATATAATTACTAATTCTTATTAATATTAATAATACTTTATTTCTAAATAAGTATTACTCATTACTATTCCTAATGATTAAAAAGAAGAAGAAGAAAATAATAATAAGAGAGAAAAAGACTTTTGAGAATATAAGGGAGAATAAGATAATACTAATCCTTTTATTCAATTTATATATTTAATATTCAAAAATTAAGCCTTATAATAGTTTATATTTATATCTTATAGATTATTATATTACTTAGTTTATAACTTATATAACCTTTTAGTATTAGTAAACTGATATTAATTTATTATTCCTTCTAATATTTCTATATTATAACTTAGATAATAATATAGCTTTATTATTAATAAAATTCTCCAAGAGCTCCTATATTGAAATATTATAATCTTTCTACTTAATAAATATATTATAACTATAGCCCTATCGTAAAATTTTCTTTACTATTAATATCTCTTTAGCTTTATATGTTCTATAAACCTTACTATCCTCTTTAGTAGAAACTAAGATAGAATTAAAATATATATCTATATATTATTAAGATAGTAATAAGCTATCTTCTACCTATTTAATAAAATTAATATAGAATATTAGAGAAATACCTATAGGGATATTTAATATAATATTTCGTAAGTTGAATATATTAGTACCTTAATACTTAGAAATTACTTAGTTAAGTTTCTTATTTAGCTAATTTATATTAATATAGTATCGTAATAATTATACTTTATTTTTAACTTAGAACTTCTTAGCTACTTATTATATCCTATTAATACTTACTTTATTATATTACTTTATATATATATTATTACTATTTAAGTTCCAATAATACTATCCTTTAGGTAAAATAAGAATACTAAGGTTTATTTCAATCTAAAGTAAGTAGTTTATTCTACTACCTAAGAGTAAAAGATAAGTATAATATTAAGCCTATTTAAAAACCTATTTGAACTAATTCTAAGAATTAAAAAGTCCTTATTATTAAGTACTAGTTAATATATAGTAATGTAAACTAACTAGTCTAATTATAAGAAGGTAATATATATTTATAGGAATACTTAAATCTTAAGTATT
This sequence comes from Colletotrichum orbiculare MAFF 240422, assembly GCA_000350065.2. NCBI lineage: Eukaryota > Fungi > Ascomycota > Sordariomycetes > Glomerellales > Glomerellaceae > Colletotrichum > Colletotrichum orbiculare. The sequence continues at coordinate 4,427,976 of AMCV02000003.1, forward strand.
ATTCTTTCTATCTTACTATATATCTAGAAGTAAAATGATATTAATAATAATTATTATACCCTTATTAATTAGTATAGTATTATCCAAACAATATTAATTTAGTCTAAATTATAATTAATAATATTTAATATAAAGAAGCTATAAAACTACTACTAAGTATTTTAACTCTTTCTATATAAATCTTAATAGTTATAAATATTATGATTTCTAACTAGATATATCTAGATAGCTAATTAATAATTACTATTAAAAACCTTAGGTTTCTTTTTCTAGTAAATAGTAGCTCTATTATAAAGTTAATAGAAATCTATAATTAAAACTTATTAAGAATTAGTAAGAATCATAATAAGCCTTAGAAGTACTTATAGTCTTTAAATAAATACTAATAGATATTATATATTTAGATGAAATATTTCATATCTCTTAATATACTATCCTAATACTAATTTTATAAATATATTATAGATATTAAGTTAATATTAAGGTAATTTAAAACTAAGGAGTTATAAACTATTTATATAATTATAATTATTAGTAGTTTATATATAGAGATTTAGATCTAGTCTTAATATAGTAAAATATTATTCTTCCCTACTATATAATTAATTATTTATATCTATATTAAGATTTCTAGTAGCAATATCTTTACTATCTAGTAGATAGTCTTTAGGTAAATTCTATATACTCATATTATTATAATTACCTAATTATATAGTATTAGTAATATAGTGCTTTAGAATATAATATATCTATTTAGTAGTTTATTAGTAATATACTAGTAAGTATTTCTACTTATATAACCTCTTTCTACCCTCCTTCTATATATATATTATAAACTAGGAATACTATAGAAAGCCTATTTTTATTCTTAAAGTTAACTTAAAGGGATTAAAAGATTTATATTAAGAATTTTAATTCTATTATATTATCTTAGCCCTATTAAGAGTAAATATTAAAATACCCTATAAAGTAGTTTAAGTAGTATTTTAAAATAATACTAAATTCTAATAAGACTTCTACTTACTTAACTTATTACTTTAAAATAAGTCTAAAGTTTATAAAATATTCTAAGGTTTTATAATTGTATAGAATAATAAAAAGCTCTTCTATACTTTATAATTCTACTAATTATATTTTAGATATAATATAACTATTAGTAACTTTGTATTATAAACAGTATAATTCTATTAAATTAGAATAAGTTTAATTAAATAATAAGTAACTAATTATAGTGAACTATCCCTATCTTCTTATAGAAAGTAGCTATTAAATATTACTTCTAAGTAATCTATATCTATTACTATATATTACTTTAAATCCTATTAAATTATTACTAATTGTAATATAAATTTAAGTATTTTCAATATTTATTGATATATAATATTCTAATAAAATAGTAGTCTTTTCTATATTAACTATATAAGGAATTCTATTGAATTACAAAAATAGTTAATTAAATCGTAATAGAAATTTATAATACTAAAGAAACTCTAGATATTATAAATATTCATTGAGACTTCTTATTTTTATATAGTTTTGACTTTTTCAAAGTTATCATAAATACCTTTTCCTATCTTAATAGTAAAACTTAAGTATTTTGTTTATTTCATACAAAAACTCGTATTTCTCTAGATCTAGATATAAACTAACTTCTTATAACTATTTCAAGACTTAGCTAGGTTTATCCTTATAGTTACTTTTTAACTTATAATTATAGATAAAATCTTATCTAAATAAGCTATAATAAAGTTATTAAGAATACCTTAAAACATACTATTAATATAATATTAAAATATTATAAGTATACTTATTAGTTTAAAAAAGGTAATAAGTTATTTGAATAAGCTGAAATATATCTAAAAAGCAGTTTTATACTTATCTCCTTCTATAGTACAGATTTTATAAAAAGCTGCGTAAATATCAACTTTTATAAACTATATTACTTTAGATAATAAGTATAGGATTTCTTTAATTAATAATAAGAAGTAATAGTTATAAATACTAATAGTATTAAAAGTATAATACTTTATATAAAACTACTATTTTCCCCCAAGCCTTTTAATAAAAAACAGATATTCTAACTATAAATAAACTTACCTAAACCTAGTTTATATCTATTAGATCTATAACTTAGTATTTAATCTTAAAGAAGTATTCTCTTAGTATATTATAAAATAATCTTTATAATAAATCTAGTTCTATCCTATCTAAATTCTTCTTTTGGTAAATATAATAATTAAATAACTACTAAAATAATAGGAAGTTAGAAGCCTTATTTCTATTAAATTAATCTACAAAAAGAGTATAAATAGTTGGTAAGATAAGTATTAACCACTCTAGGGTAACTAATAATATAGCTATTAGAATTATATCAATTTATACTAAGTTAGTTACTAACTATCTATATTTCCTTTTCCTAAATTAGAAAATATTATAATTAGTAACTTAATAGGGTTTATAAGTCTATCTATATATATATCTTTTAATATATTACTAATAGTCTAGATAGTAAGACTACTAATCATATCTATTCTTATCTCATGTTTTATAAAATTTAGAATATCTTTTTAATACTATATTAATAACTTCTTAAAGATAGCTAGGTATATTATCCCTAGAAGTATATAATATAAGACTTTAAATACCTATTTATTAAAACTAATATATATTTTAACTATCTTAGTAATATAAGTTTCCTAATTAATACTTAGAATAATATCTAGCTAATATAAATATAGTAATATCATTAGTATAAAATTCTACTATTTTATAAACTTCTTATTAACTACCCTATAATAATTATAATTACTATTAATTTACATAGAAGTAAAAGACTTATTATTTATTAATATAAGAACTAAAAAGATTCGTTTATCTATTTATTTCTATATCTCTCTAGTTTTATCTATTATTATAATATTATTATTAGTAGTTATATTAATCTACCCCTTAGAAAGTTTCTTTTAAAAAGCTAGGCTTTTTCCTTATTATCTATAATTCCTTTATCTAACTATAAGATTTAGATATTAGTATTAGAAGTTATGAATAAGTAGGTAAAATATAACTTATATTTAGTAATAAAATAGTCCTTAGTATTATAATATATATAAGTATTAGTCTATATATATATCTAAATAACTTAAAGATCTATTTTATATACTTTATATATATTTATAATAAGAGTTAACTAAAGCTTACTAGTTATAACTATTTACCTATTTAACTTCACATAATAAGAAGAAGTAGTATTATAATACTATTATATTAGTATTAGAATAATCTAAGCTATTTTCATATTAATTATCTATATATTCTTATTCTAATTAACTATTAGTTTTAATTAGAATAGAGGTTATAACATATTATAATTCTATAACCTTATTATAGGGATTTTAAAATTTATTATAATTATATAATAATACTAAATTATACTATAGTAATCTATCTAGTTACTATTATAACTAATAGTAACTATTTAAATTTAATAGGAGAAGGCTAGTTAGAAGTAGTTTAGTTATATATTTCTTATTTAGAAGTATCCCCTTACTTAGTTTATAGCTAATTCAAACTTAATAAAGAATCTAATAAATATCTACTTAAGCTTTTAATAGAAGTAGTAAATCTCCTTAAAAACCTAGGTATTATAATACGAATGCTTATAATACTTAGTAAGATATTAATAGAACATATTAATATCCTAATTATATTAAAGCTTTTATATTATATAAAAGTTATTAATTTATATCTAAGCTTTAGGTAATAGGCTAATCTATAGGAGTTACTAGAAATCCTCTAAGCTTTTAATAGAAACTTAACTAACTTCTAATTTATATTATATAGTTATTCTTTATATAGGAAAATAAGAAATAATATTATTAAAAAAAGTATCAATAAGGAGTAATTTCCTTTTTATATAAAATACTTATATTACTTATAAAGCTACTTTATAATCCTATTAGAATTATATAAAAACCTTTTAGAAGAATTAGTTTTTATTTTCTACTATATTAGTTTACTATTAGTCTATTAGAATTCCTATTAGGAATTTAATAGTATTAATATCTATTATTATTTTTCGCTATCTTCTTTTTCCTTTATATAGTCTACTATTTACTACTAAGTTAAATTGCAATAAGAAGTTTATTAATATTAGAAGTTAGTTATAAGAGATACTTGAGTAGTACTTTAATAGTATTATAATTAATCTAAAAGATTTCTACTTAAGATAAAAACTCTTTACTAGACTATAGGGGTAGTAGTTATATAGAGCCCTAATAGTAATATTCTATATAAGCCCTAAGGCTTGAATTTACGACAACTATATATAGAATTATTTAGATAATAATAAAAAAGATATATTTGTTTATAAATATAAAAGTATATCTTCTTATAGAAATATTATAGGATATATTAATTTAAATTAGATAAGAAATCTTAATAATAGAAATCTACTTCTTTATATATATCTATAAAAAGACTTATATATGTCATAATTATAACAATATAAATCTCAGATTAGAATTATTAAACGTTAAAAAGCCTGAGAGTTCTATAAATAATATAATAGTAAATAAACTAGCTGAAAATCCTACGTTTTATAGAAAATAAAATATATAGATGTAAGATATCATTCATGAGAGATTTCCTTAGAAATAAAACAGTTTTTATATATTATAAAAATATAGAAGATAACATAATAGATATTGTAACTGAATCTTTAGACTTAATAAAATTTAAGTAAAGATTTTCTAGATTTCAAGAACAAATATCTAAAAAGTCTTTCTCTTTTTATTTTTAATGAAGTTTAGATTTTATAACTTTATATTATCTTTCTGTTTTTAATTTCTTAAACTTTATAAGGTTTCATATAAATAAGCTTTATATTAATAAAATATGTCTTATAAGGAAATATTAG
>AMCV02000003.1:4432912-4449617 GCA_000350065.2 Colletotrichum orbiculare MAFF 240422
ACCTCTATTTCTATTATTCTAATAGAAGTAATATGTAGTTCTATGATATCTCTTTACAAATAAGTTACGTAAAAATTGCTTTAGAAATATATATATATATATATATATTACTTTTTTACCCCTAGTAGTTCTAACGTAAATAAGATAAAGATATAGAAGCCTTTTCTTTTATAAAATACTAGAAGTAGTTCAAACTATATATACTATAATTAAAGCGTCTTATATACTATAACTATAGTAGCCTTTGAGTTATAATTATACTATAATATAAACTATATTTTAACCTATATATTATAATTATAATATATCATATACTATAACTATAATAACCTATATATTATATCAAGATATATCTATTATAATTAGAATACCTTTTATAATATAGCTATAATAATCTATATACTATAACTATAACTAGAATCCTAATGCTATAGCTAGAACCCTTAAACAAACTCTCTATATAATAATTTTAATATCTCTATAAATAATAAGTAGAAATAGTCAATTATATTTTTAATCAAATTACTATTTCTTCTTCTATATAACTATTGTTATTAAGAGTATCTTAATTAAGTCTCTATATTAAGAAGACTACTTTTATTATATCATATTTCTCCAACCTTTATAAATATCTATAGTAATAACTTAACTATTGACTTACCTCCCTATCTATCTATTTTAACAATAATTTACAACTACTTCAATTTTATACTTCTAATGAGAATTATTGTTTTTATGACAAAAACTATATAATTCATCTTTAAAGCTCTCTAAAATAATAAAATAAGCTATGATACTTTTAATAGTTTAATAAGATCCTGAACTACTACTTTCAATATTTAAAATATCAAGAAGTATTTTTACAGTATCAAGATATTTTAATAACTTCTTAAATATAGTATACTTTAAAATCTAATATTATATTATAATATATATCTCTATTTCGTCTATAAAAGCTAAATACTAAATCCTTCAAATTAAAGAAAAAGTTAGATAGTTATTTGTGTTAATATTGAACTTCTTATAAAGAATCAAAAGCTTGAAATAATAGTGATAATAGAATTAAATCTCTAACTAAAAAAAGAGGCTAATAACTTACTCTTTCCTACAATCTTCAGTAGATATATTACTCTTTAAACTATAACTTTAACACTTCTACCCCCTACTAACTATTATAACTAACTCTTAATCAATCTAAAGCTAAACTCCTTATAATTACATCTAGTTTACTTACTTTATATTGATTTCTTTAAACATAAATAATTAATAACTCTTATTATTATATCCTTATATTTTTATATCTTTATACTTTCATATTCTTATATCTTTATAGCTATATATAATTTGAATATTCCAAAATATTTCATTACTACTAGCTATAAGTATTCCATTGCAATATTTATCATAATCTTAACATCTTTAAAAAGATTTTCTTTAATAAACTAAAGTTTACCTATTTTTAAAGTAAGATTTTATATTCTTAATATAAAGGTTTTCTAATATTAATATAAGCTAACTCATAACTTCTATATAATTATGATAGAATTTAACTTATTCTTATTAATAAATAATCTTAATATATTATTTAAATATAATTAATAAAAAGGGGAGGAACTAATTGCTTACTTTCTACTACGACTGTTAGTAGATATATTGCCCCTAGAAGTATAACTTTAGCATTCTTACCTCCTTACTAACTACTATAACTAGCGTCTAGTTAATCTAAAGTTAAACCCCTTATAGTTATAACTAGTATATTTATTCTATATGAATCTTTCTAATAATAAACAACTAATAACTCATTCTATAATAACCTTATACTTTTATACCTTTATAAATATTAATATATAATTTAAATATCTGAAGATATTAAATTACTACTAACTATAGGTATTCTATTTGAATATTTATTATAACCTTAAACTCTACAACCTTAATATCCCTACTAAGTCTTACCTACCCTTGAGATAAGACTTTATACTATTAATATAAAGGTTTTCTATAATTAATATAAGCTAACTTATAATCTCTATATAAGTATAATAGGACTCAGCTTACTCTTATTAGTGAATAATCTTAATATATTAATTAAGCTTAGCTAGTACATAAATATTATTTATATAGATATAGATATTTCTAGTATAACTAGATAGCTTTCAAAATTCCTATAATTGTATTATTATAATATTCTAAAATATCAAGTAATTAGTATTATAGTAAAATATTAATATCACGGTATCATCTATTTAATACTTAGTTTCTAATATTACTAGTATAATATAGTAGTTTATAAAATGATTAGATAATGTATTTTTAAATATCTATAAGCTACTTATTAATTCTAATATTTAGAATAATTTAAACTAAACTTAATCTAATATATTAATAACTTTAGTTATAATATTTATAGCTAGACATTTCTTTATTTATTCTATCGTAATTCTTTTAAGAGTAGCTATATAGAGTTTGAGGAAATTGAGTTCTATTATAAAGATATAGATATAGAAGAGTAATAGATTATAGAATACCTAGCTCTTATAGGTATTTCATTTTATTCTATCTTTAAGAAATTTATAAAAAGTCTTAACCCTATAACCTTAGTAGTTATTTTTAGCTATATATATTAAGCCTTCGTTTTAAAAAAGATCTCTTTATATAGATTATTATTATAATATCTTCTATTACTATAGGATTAAATATTAGAACTAGGGGTATAACTATCTATAATAATAAGTAATTCTATTACTATTTTAACTAGTTATAAGTTAGTATTAATATGAATACTATTATTAGGTAGAATCTATAGTTAAATCTATATATAGGTTATAAAGCTTAGATACTATACTAAGTATAGAGTAAACGTAACCAAATAATTAATGAGAAGGAGAATTTATAAAGAAATAGATATTTCTAATATAATTAGATAACTTTCAAAACTCATATACTTAACATTATTATAATACTCTAAATTATCTAATCTTAGTATCATAATAAAGTTTTGATATTAAGACATTATCTAATTAATATTTCATTTCTAATATTATTAGTTCAATATAGTAACTTATCAAATAATTAGATAGCTTTCTCTTAAATATCTATAAACTATTTATTAAATATAATACTTAGAAAATTTTATTCGAAGCGAGTTTAATATACTAATAACTTTAAATATAGATATTACAATAAGATATTTCTATACTTATCTTATAATTATCTTCTTACAAATAGCTATATAAGATTCAAAGAAGTTTTAAGTTTATAATAGAAATTATAAGGTTAAATATCAGAACTAAGGGGCATAATTATCTACGACAATAAGTAATTCCATTACTATTTTGACCAGTTATAAGCTAATATTAGCACAAATACTATTATTGAGTAAAATCTATAGTTAAATCTATATATAGCGTAAGGAGCTTAGATACTATTCTAAATATAAAGCAAAAGTAACCAAATAATAGAAATTATAGAAGAGTAAGAAATCATAGAGTACTTAGTTATTATTTTTTAAAATAAATACTTTCTTTTATTCGATATTTATAAAATCCAATAAAATCCTTAACTCTATAACCTTAATAGTCACTTTTAGCCATATAGAGTAAACTTCAGTTTTAATAACATTTTCCCTAATTATTACTATGAAGTCTTCTACTACTATAAGATTGAATATCAAAGCTAGAAGTATATTTATCTTTATTAAAAAATAATCTTATTACTATTTTAACTATTTATGATTAGAATAGATAGATAGTTAGGTAAATGAATAGTTAAGTTATTACTATACATAACTATAAAGTAAAGAGAAATATAATATGATAAAAGTAGTTTTCTTAATATTAAGATTTAATTAGAATAATCTTAATAATTATAATTAAATAGAAAGAGAAAAAATAATTCGATTAATAGTATAGTTAATTGTTTCTAATTATTATTTATAGATAGATTCAAGTTTTGAAATAGACACTTTATTCTAAAGCTCTAGTTATAGTTATACTATTACTAGATTTCTAATGATAGCTATAATACATAAGTTATTATAACTATAATATAGAAAGTATTATAATTATAATAAATATGCCTGAATATAATATATAAGCTATTATAACTATAGTATATAATATTTCATAATAATAATATATAGGTTATAATATAGTATATTTTATAGTATAGCTGTAGTATGTAGATTAATAAAAATATAATATATTAAATATTATAACTATAATATATGTAGTTTAATTACTTCTAACATTCTACAAAAGAATAAAGCTTTATATATTTCCTTTGTTTACTTAAGAACGAACTACTAGAAATGAAAAGGTAAAATAAGTATACATTTATAAAGTGACTTGTATATAGTTAATGTATATGGGAGTACTATCAGACTCTCTATTACTTCTATTGAAATAATAGAACTAGAAGCTTTTTAAATATTAAAATAAATCTAATATCCTCCTATAAGGTACATTCTGTTAATATATTATTTCTTTATATAAAGACTTATCAAGCTCAATAGAAACTAAAAAGGGAGGAATATAAGGTTAGAAAACTTAAAGTTCTTTAGAAATATAAAAGATCTTTTCTTAGGATTTGAATAAGGTTTATTTAAGTTTTATAGAATTTAGAAATTTAGTTGAAATATATACTATATTATCTTTTATATTTACATAATATATAAAAGTACCTTGATTTTTTATTAGATCTCCTATAAAGTAATACTCTATATTTATATATTTTACCTTTTATTTAATCTAAAACCTTCAGCTAGCTTTATAACTATCAAACCATCTATAAAGAATCTAGGGTTCCTAATATCAAATATAACTCATCCTAAATGTATAGAATTATAATTATTATATAGACAAGTTATATCTATTCAAATATTTAATAGAATAATATATTTAACTCTATAAGTAAATAAAGTTATTATGTTGTATTTTGTAGTAGAATAACTAATAATGTTACTATTCCTTCTTAAATTAAGAATATGAGAAGAAATAGATTTTCTTTAATTTAGATTCATTATTAAGTTTAAATCAGTCTATCTTATAGTAATATTAATAGAAGATGTACTCTTATAATCATAAATAAATCTATATATTTTAGTATTATTTCCATAATTCTATATATAATTAAAAGTTATAAATGATTTGTATCTAAATAATAAGTAAATTGAGAATACGGTATTATTAGAAAGCTAATATTAGGCTTTATTATTAGAATTGAACATAATAAAACTCCTATATCTTTCTAAAAGTTTACAATATTAGATTTAAAAGTTCTTTGTTTCTTTTTGAATAGTTTAGAGTTATTATTTATTAGAGTTTGAAACTTATTAGTAGTCTTCTTTATATTTCTCAGTAGGTTTCTTATTTTATCTATTCTTATGAACAATAATCATAATTTTCTTTTTAAATTATAGATAGATTATGATTAAGAAAGATAAAAAGTTCTCCTAAGTTATCAACCCTTCTTTCTTTCTTCTTAATAATTATATATATGATTAGCTACTGTTTAATTATAAGTAGTTTTCAATATACTATCTATATGGTAAATGAAAATAGCTTTATAGGACTTTTCTTATGTTAAATTAAAACTATTTTATTACAAAGCGAAATTAGGAATCCTATTAAAGATAGAATATTACTTGAATAACTATACTAAAGTTAAGGATTCTATTTCAGATTATATAATACTATATTTAAGAAATGAACCAAATATAATTCCTATTATCTTTATAAGTATTTATATTTATATTAAGATTAGACCTATTTAATGTAGTAGTTTAACGTCAAGCTAGCTTTTACTATTTTATAATAAGAATAATAGGTTCGAATTCTATATTAAATCAGTATAAATAGTAATTATAAATTCTTTTAGTTATATAAACTAAATGTAGTAGCTACTACTAGCTATTAGTTCTTACTAATAGTTATTAATAGTTAGTAACTATTAATAGCTAGTAATAAGTATTATATAGTATCTTATTATAATCCTTTAAAGGGAAATTACAATAGATAGACCTATACTTTTTCTATTTATTGGAAATTATGTTAATTAACTATATTTACTATTTAAGGTTTTATCTATTCAAATAGTTCTTTAGTATTAGTATTTATATAGTAAATAAGCTAAGAGCGAACTATTAGATGTAATTATATTTAAAAGTCTTAGAGGGCCATATAACTTTAAATAGATTAAAGACGTTTAATATAACTATTACATTAATAGCTATTTTATATTTCATATTATTAGTATTACAATGGTATTTTATATTATATAATCCTTACTATATATATTAGTAAAGATAACATAGGAGGTTTTCAAGAAATACTATATTAATATATATTCAGACTTTCCTTAACTTTATTATTATTAATATGAACAATATACTTTAAGTTAACGACTTTACTTTAGAAAGAAATAATGATAAGATTACTAATTTACATTATTTGTATAGAGGTTTATAATAATACTTATATAGTTTAGTATTATAATATACGTCTCTACTATAGATATAAGAATACTTATTATAGACTACCTGTTATCTTTCGAAAGATATTCCTTTAAATAGTATATAAAGTAATTAAGAATAATATTAGACTAAATAGCCTAATATCTACTCTACATATTCTAACAATACGTCTATATCTTATAGGAGATTCTATTTTCTCTCTAGATATTCTTACTTTAATTTATATTATATGGAAAGTTATAAAAGAAGTCCACTATAAATATGCCAAATATCTTATTAATTATACCTTAATAATATCGAATAGTCTTAGGACTTCTTATATTATAATATTTCTATTCTACTTTCTTATATATATATAAAACAAGAGCAAAATAACCAACAAAGTCTATATTATCGCTTTATTATTTATAATAAAATATATACCCTTAAAATCTCTTATAGTCTTTAAGGATTGAGATTGATAATTATAAACCTATATTTTATAAGTTATTCTCTTCCTCTAATAAAATAAATCTTGGCTTCGATAGTTAATATTAATAGTAGGTTTAAATATATTTTAAGACTGTAAAGTAGAAGAAAGGCGAATGGAACTCTATAATTCTAGATACTAACATTAATCCTATTTATTAATATTTCTAATAATATAAATATTTAGAAGGAGCTAATAGCTTGCTTTCTATTATAACTATTAGTAGATATATTGCTTTTGAAAAAATAACTTTAGCTTTCCTACCTTCCTACTAATTACTATAGCTAGCTTCTGATAGATCTAAAGCTAAACCTCTTAAAGTTATAGTTAGTATAACTATTCTATATTAATCATTTTAATAATCAATAACTAATAATTCTTTTCACGAAAGTCTTGTATTCTTATATTTCTATAGTTGTATATAATTCAAATATCTCGAGATATTCAATTACTACTAATTATAAGGACTTTATTTAGATATCTATTATAATCTTAATATTTATTATTTTAATATTCTTACTATGAATTAAGGGTGAAAAGCTTAGATACCATTCCAGATACAGAGTAAAAGTAACCAAATATTATATGTTAAACTTTACTTACTCTTAAAATAAGCCTTTACATTACTAATATAACGATCCTCTATTATCAATATAAACTAACTTATAATTTCTATATAAATATAGTAAAGCTTAGTTTATTGTTATTAGTAAAGAATCGTCATGTTTTGAATTTAGCCATTATATTGATAATATTAATATAGATATTAAAAGAGACACTAATGAGACTGTATTATATATTTAGGTACTAGATAGTTATAACTATTAAAATACTAGGAAGAATCTTCACTAAAAGATTATAATTTAGATCTCTTAGATAATAGTCTATATAGTAAAATAGACCTTACTAATATATTTAAACTCTTTCTAGTTAAAACCTTTAACTATATTCTTATAGCTCTATTACTTCTATTCAAATTCTTAAGTAATGAGTATAAGTATAAAGAATAAGTAGTATCTAACTATATAGAGAATAGCTTTTCTATAAAGATAGACTTAATATAAATCTTAATAGATTCTAATAATTAATATTTAACTTAGTAGAAATATATAGTAAGACTACTAATATTATATTATATAATTACTAGGAACTCAATAGGTATAATAATGATAATAATAATAATAGAATAATTACCCTAGAGAAAGGTACTACTAAAGAGAAATACCTCTTATGTAATACTAAAGATAATCTTAAGCCTAATATTAATATAAGCTTTTACTCATAATAAATTAAAGAAATCAAAAGGGTATACTTACTACAAAATCTTATATAAAATTCGTTTGAATAAAGAATACTTGTTTCTTAATATAAGGAAAAGTAGAATAACTTCTATTCTACTTTTAAGTCTAGATAGCTACGAGGTTTTTGCTAAGTAATATTTAGATTGAATAAGTAATTCCAAATATTATTATAGTTACTCTTCCAATTTAAATCAGATCTAAAAAGTATTATAAGTATATTATTTAAAACTATATAGTTCTAGATAGTAATACTTTAAGAATAAATATAGAAGTAATAGAAGTTTTTAAGGAGCAAATTATAGCTTTTATCTAATACCTAGTTAAATTATTAGTAGTATTTAGATTACCTTAAGATTAGTAAAAGCTATTCTTATATTAATTATATTGAAGGTCTTTGATCTACTTAAAGTTATATACCTCTTAGGAACTTTTTAAAGGAAGCTATACTTAGTAGTTAGCTCTTACTTTATAAATCTTATAGATACTATTAGTACTGAGGAATTATTGAGATAGAAGAAACTTTAAGTAGTAAATATGGTTAGTTAATATAATAGCTAATAAATAGAAGGTATATATATACTTATATCTATTGTAATTACTTCTTTAAAAGATTATAGTTAGTTATATAATATTAATATTAGCTGGCTAGTAATACCTATTACTAGCTATTAATAGTTACTAGTTATTAATAGCTACTAGTAAGAGCTAATAGCTAGTAGTAATTATTATACTTAGTTTATATACCTAGTAGGAATACTAGTTACAATTACTTACTATAGGATTCGAACCTACTACTCTTACTATAAAACGGTAAAAGCTAGCTAGATGTTAAACTACTACATTAAGTAGGAGCTATTCTTATATAAATACTAAAAAAAGATGTTATAGTTAAATAAGTTAATAATTAGATTATAGCTATTAAGACTAGCTATTGAATCTAATTAGGCAATATAATTAATTTGAAGATTCAATAAGTACTTATAAAGTTAGCATTCTAATTCTAAATAGAATAGAGGAATTTCAAGGTTAATTTTAAAAACAAATATTCAAATTAACACTATTATATTTATTTATTAACAATATAAGTATCTTAAAATACAGGACAAAATATATAAATAAACGTTTCAAGAACTATAATAAAAAGAATATTAATTACTTATATAGTGTTATACTAAATAGTTCATATTATACTAACCCTTAGGTCTATTTAGATTTAAGTAGAATAAAAGAAACGGTTTTATTTACTTCTACTAATTATATCTAAATCTTTTTAAATGATAGAAAGATTAAAAGTCTTAATTTAAGAAACGAGAGATATTATAATAGAAACTCTAAAACTATAGGAACTTCAATAATATTATATTACCAAATTGATATAAAACAGGAAGTATAAGTAAATAGATATAGGTTTATAGCTTTTCTAACTATTCTTATTTTTATAAATAGTAAGATAAATAGAATTATTAATTCTATTGAAACTAAATGGTCAGTAATAGTACATTAATAAGTTAAGTAATATTATATTTATTCTAGATTAGAAAACTATATATATATATATATATATATATATATATATATATATATATATATCATACTATATATTATAAGAGTATGTTCCTTATATAATAAGTCAAAGTTTAGAACTATAAACTATAAGATTAAAATAAGTATAAATTTAATATTGAAAGCTCTTTAAAATTAGAATATAATCAAGTTGAATATTTCAGTTTAGATTATTAATCCTAGTTTTTATATTAGAAGAATCCAGAGAAATATGTAGATATGGCAAAGAAACTAATCATCTTTATACTAGTTTATGAGTTAGTCTTTATAAGAAAAATAACTAGAAGTTTAATACATATTCTCTTAAATAATAGAAAAAGGAAAATAATAGTAAATATAGATTTATATTTATAAATAAAACACTATGAAGAAGTAGCTAGTTATATTATTCAAACTAAGTATAGTTAAAAGAACTATACTTATTTCAAAGGGATTAAATAGTTTCATATTAAACCTAGGGAGATTATACTAATGAAGATTCTTTTTCATAGGTTTAAACAATTGTTTATAGACGTTATACGAATTATTTATTAATATTTACTAGCTAGAAGAATATATAGATATTCTATTAGGATAGTATTCTATAAGTTATAAAAATATGTTAATAGATATTTAGATAAATATTTAGTATTATCAGTAGATATGTATTATTAAATTAGGAATATTTACCTAGATGATTATAAAGAATAATAAGACTATTTGTATGTTATATATTAGTAGGATGAAAAAGATTTTAAAATTTATATAGAAATGTTGAGAAAAGGGGATAAAGTTATTATGATTATAGATATCTCTGAAAAGCTTATAAATAAGTAGGAAATATTTGATAGAATTCTAATAAAATTAGTTTTAGACTTTAAGGATACTATATATACTTTTAATTTAAAACTAAAGAAAAAGCTATTTTATAGGCTTATATATCTATTAACTAAATAATGATTAGAATAGTTAAAAGTATAAGTTATAGAAAGCTTAGTAAATAGATATATATAGCTATCTATAAATACAATAGATATATTAATCTTTTTTATCCTAAAGAAATATAACTATTTGTATTTCTATATTACGTATAGGAGACTTAATAGAGTTGTAATTAAGAACTAATACTTATTATCATCCAACAGTAAGTTTCTAAGTAGATTTCAAAGAGTAATATAGATTTTAAAGGTTGATTTTAAGAATTCCTATTATTATTTTCGAATTAAATTACAAAGTATTGAAGAATAGTATTTGAGATATAATATAATTGATATAAGTATACAACAATACTATTTAGGTCTATTAATATACTAATAATCTCCTAGATAACAATTAACTATTTATTTACTAACTTGGTTAATATATACTATGTAGTATATATAATGAAGTATTGTTATAGATACTTATTAAACTATGTAAACATATCTCTTTCTTAAGCTTTCTAGATATAAATTCTATATGGAAAGATTAAGTGTTTTAAATTATATAACTATTTTAACAAGAATTAAAATAAACATAGTAAATATCTAAATTATCATTAAATAGAAGTTACTAGAAATATTTCAGGAACTTTAAGTATTCCTAGATTTCTATAACTTTTATTATAAATTTAGTACTAATTACTTAAGAGTAATAATACTGTTTATAATATCCTTTTATAAATATAATAGAGAAGAAAGTTTTCTTACACTTAGAAGATATAAAGTCTATTTTTATAAACTATAAGACACTTTGTATTTAGTAATTACTCTCTTTTAGATTTATTCTAATATATGAAGAACTTCTATTTCTCTTATTCTGATAGACGTAATAAGGGTTTCCATAATATCTCTATATAAATAGATTGTATAAGAATTACTCTATATATATATATATACTCGTTTTACGTTTTTACCCCTAGTGATTCTCAAGTGAATAAGGTAAAAACATAGAGGTTTGATCTTTTATAAAATACTAGAAGTAGTTGAAACTATAGATATTTTAATTATAATACTTTATATACTATAGCTATAGTAGTTAATACGCTATAGTCATACTATAGTATATATTATATTCTAGCCTATATTTCTTATAATAATAATATATTATATATTATAATTATAGTAGTAATAACTAGTATTGCAGTAGTGTATTAATACTAGGGTATTATCTAATTGACACCTAGTCTCTAATATTACTAGCTTAGCGTAGTAACTTGTGAGATAGCTAGACAATCTTCTTTTAGATATCTATAGGCTATTTATTAATTATAATATTTAGAATAATTTTATTGAAACTTAGTTTTATATATAAATAGCTTTAATTATAATAATTCTAATTAGATATCCCTATATTTATTTTATAATTATTCTTTTATAAATAGCTATATAGACTTTCAAGAAATTTGAGTTTTATTATAAAGATTATAGAAGAATAATAGATTATCAAATACCTAGTTGTTATAAGTATTCTATTTTATTCTATTTTTAAGAAATTTATAAAAAGTCTTAACTTTATAATCTTAATAAGTATTTTTAACTATATATATTAAGCCTTAGTTTTAATAAGGCTCTCCCTAATCATTATTATAAAGTCCTCTATTATTATAAGATTAAATACTAGAACCAGAGATATAGTTATTTATAATAATAGGTAATCTTGTTATTATTTTAACTAGTTATTAGTTAGTATTAGTATAAATACTATTATTAAGTAAACTTTATAGTTAAATCTATATATAGAGTATAGAACTTAGATATTATTCTAAGTATAAAGTAAAAGTAACTAAATAATTATAGTAGTTTATATATTATACTAAAGTATATCTATTATAATTATAATACCCTATATATCATAATTATAGTAGTCTATATGTTATGACCTTAGTTAGAACTCTACTACTATAGTTGAAATTCTAATAATCTGGTTAAAACTCTAAAGTAAACCTTTAGATAAGAATCTTAATATTTCTATAAATAATAATTAGAAATAGTTAATTATATTATTCATTAAATTGCTATTTGTTTTTCTATTTAATTATTATTATTAGGAGCATTTTAATCAGGTTTCTTTGTTGAGAAAACCTCTTTTATTATATTATATTCCTCTTGATTTTATAATTACTCATAATAATAATTTGACTATTAACTTACTTACCTATCTATTTACTTTTATAAGTTATAAGTCTAATTCATTTCGATCTGAAGACTCTATATTCTATTCTTGAAATACTTACTTTTTATGTATTTATAAAGCTTAAATATTATAATACAATTTATAAAAGTGTTTATGTTTTTACTGCTTTTATAAGAAAGAGATATTATATTAGAATAACTTAATTCTTATGAGACATTAACTTTATTTAGTAAGTTATTCTTATATTTGAAAATCTAACCTTTCTATCTATTCTAACACTTTTTAATTATTTAGTTATTTAAGATGTATTTTAATTGATTACGTTATTAAATAATTATCAAGTTTATTTCTTCTTTAGTTTCAAATTATTTTAATAGTTAGAAATTCATATATATAGAAAGCCAACTCTTTTTGTTTTGAATTTGACATTAATTCTTAATTAATCTCAATAAGGTGGAAAAATTGAAACTATTCAAAAAGGAAAGGGAAATTATTAAGATTTAGATTTCTATTTTTTAAATATATTCTTTAGATTGTATTTTTATTTTAAATAGAAAAAAAGGAGTTTAAGTTTAATTTCTATTGTTTTGGAAGATATAGTATTATCTTATATTATATATTATAAGGTTTGTATACCCTTTTAGAAACACCCTTTATAAAATATATATCTTAATAATTTATTTTATTTTAATATTATTGTCAATTATAGAAATAATATTATTTCTCAATGAATGAAAAGTAGTAATTGTAAGGTTTAATTTTATTTATATTAAGGTTTTACTTATTAGTAAAGATATTTCTATAAATATTGTTAAACTTATTACTTTTAAAAACAAAGATAAAACTAAATTATATATAATTTTGCTATAGGAATAGTCGTTTTAAATTATTAAGAGTAATAACTAAACCTTTTAAATATTTAAATATTTATAAGAATTCTATAAGTCCTTAAGATTTACTTATGAACTCTTGGATTATAAAGAATATCTTAATATTATGTTAAGTAATTTTAATAATATAGAAGAATTTCTGAGCACAATTAAGGTATTAACTAAGACTCTCTTTATAATAAATTAGCATTGTCTATATGGATAGTCATAATATCCATTTTAAATAGCTTTAAATTCAATTATGAAGGTTTTATTACCTCCATAATTTAAAGTCTTAGGTTTAATACATAAGCCTATATTCTAGATGTTTCTATTTTCTAATTTATTAGATATACTTAAAAGAAACGTAGTAATTTAATACATTCTATTAAGAATAATTAGAAGAACAAAGATTGTAGAATTATTATAATATCATATAAAAATAGAAGGAAATCCTTTATAAAACCTATAACAAAGATATTTATACTAAAGAAGATTATACTTATGCTTATCTAGAAAAGGCTTTAAATTAACAGAACGATGTCCGAATTAAAAACAATGATACAAATAAGAAAGAAATTAAAAAGAAGGATTTAATATCTATTCATATTATTTTAATTAGAACTAAAGAAAATAATGAAGTGGAAGATAAGTTATTAAAAGACAAAGGAAGTTTTAAATCTAAAGAATGTATTTCTAAAGATATAAATCTTGATATATTCTGTAAATGAATAATATATTTCGAAATATAAGAGACATCTAAAAACTCTATATGAGAAGATATAATAGTAATAATAAGGTTCTAAATTCTTTAATAAATTAGTAGATTATTAGAAACTCTCAATATTTCATGAAAAAGAGAAAATTACAGAAATATTGAGTTTTATTAAAATATAGCTATTACTATCCATATTATAAAATATAATTTCTTTTCTTCAATATAAAACTAATTCTAAGTTAAATTACAAAAAGGAATTGTAAGAATAAATAGAGTATAGAGTCTACTAAGTAGTTATACTAGGATTATATAAAGCCTAACCGCTCTATTTATATATATTTAAACGTTTCATTCTAGGTTGAATAGATTATACTTTTTAACAACTTATATTCAGACTATATACTATATTATTTATTTATTATAATTATAAGCCTAGGAATATTTAATTACCTTCTAAATAACTCTTAAATAATAAATGTAAAAGAAATCCTTTTTAATCTATTATAATAATTCTTTAATATAATACTTAAGAATAATATGGTTAACTATTAGTAATCTTGATATAATAGTAAAGCTATCTAGTAATTCCAGTTTTAACTATGAATATATTATATTATAATTCTATATAACTAGTTAAGATACTTAGAAATATCTTAATCTAGATATTTAACTAAATCTTAATATATTAAAACTAATTGTTCTACTTAATTTGAATAAATAGTTTCTCTAAGGAAATACTACTTTATAAATACTTAAAATTATTAAACCTTTTACTCTTTTAACTAAATATATTTCTAATTACTATATAATAGATCTTAAGCTTCATATAATCTAAAAATCTAACTATAAAGAGATAAAGAAGTATTATAATATAACTTATATATAAATTAATATAACTATTAATAATTATTTCTTAGTATTTATTTCAATAGAACTACTTAATAATAATAACATCTTCTTTCAAGGTCTTTTAAAAGTTCAAAATATTAATATACCTAAAATAGTTTGGTTATATAGTAATAAGTTAGAATAGAAATATAAGAGAATCCTAAATAAAACTAATTTAAATATCTCTAATTTGATATAACATAATAAATAATATATTATTTACTTTCAAGTAGTTATATATTAGATTCCTAAAATCTAAAGAATTGTTATTGTTACAAAATAACTTTAAGTATTTAATCAATATATTTCGCCTAATTAGACTATAACTTAATATCAGAATGATATTAAACTAAACTCTAAACTTAGAAATTAATAGTTTAACTAAATATAGAAATATCTTCTCTACTTTATCTCATACTAATAAAAGCTTAAAGAAAAGCTATAATAAAATACTATTTACATTGAATATTCTTATAAAAAAGTCAGATAAAGTATCTTAAAGAAAGCTAAAGTATTTATAAACTTTCAAAGTTACGTATACCTTCTAGAAGACTATAAGTATATTAAGTATGTTATTACAAGCTTATATAGCAAGTTCCCATATATTTAAATAATAGTTACTATTCAGAATAATATTATGAAAAGAATAAATAACCTAGAGTTTTATATTTTCTACTAGAAATTGTTAGAACAGATAGATATATAGGTAAATCGACAGTTAAGTTATTATTACTATAGATAACCGTGAAATTAGGAGAAATGTGATATAATAAAAGGAGTTTTCTCAATATGAGGACTTATTCAGAATATTCATAATAATAATAGTTAAATAGAGGGGGAAATAGTAATTCGATTAATAGTATAATTAACTATTTCTAACTATTATTTATAGAAATATTAGGATTCTTATATAGAAGGTTTATTTTAGAGTTCTAGCTATACTACTAGAGTTCTAGCTATAGCTATAATATATAACATATTATAATTATAGTATATAAGGTATTATAAATATAATATATGAAGTATTATAACTATAGCGTATATATTCTAATATAATATATAGGCTACTATAACTATAGTATATAATATATTATAACTATAACGCATAAGCTAAAATATAGTATATACTATAATATAACTATAGAATATTAACTACTATAGCTATAGCGTATAAGGTATTATAACTATAGTATATATAGCTTAAGCTACTTCTAATACTTTATAAAAAAGTAAACCTCTATACCTTTACCTTATTTACTTAAGAACTGCTAGAACTAAAAAAGTAAAATAAGTATATATTTATAAAGCGATCTTTATATGATTTATTCACAT
>AMCV02000003.1:4458147-4509126 GCA_000350065.2 Colletotrichum orbiculare MAFF 240422
TAATAATAATAATAATAATAATAATAATAATAATAATAATAATAATAATAATAATAATAATGTTGGTTTATCTGGAGGGTAATGCACGCTATATGTGATCTTGCCGTATAGGTATAAAGTAGTATTCTAGTTATTCGTTATTATTATTCTTATATTATATAGTATGAAGTACTACGTAAGGCTCTAGATTTATAGTGTAGCAATTGCTTACTAATTACTATATAATTAGCTATAGCTAGTATTAGGTACCTAGTATTTATTACTAGTAGGGCGTAGAAGGTATACTACTATATATATAGCAATATATATAGTTACTATATATCTTATAGTATAGTATAACTAATACTAGTAATTTTTCTTTTTACAATATACCCTAGTGCCTGTCTATTTATATGAAAAATAGTACTTTTAGTAATCTATACTTTTTTACTTTAATTATATTTAAATACCTATTTATCTACTCTACTTAAGTTACCTATCCCTCTATTCAAATACTTATATAATTTAAATTAATAAATTTCTTAAAAGTATTATTCGGTATGCTTTTCGTGAAGGTATTAGTAATATTATTATCTCTATTATTCTATTATATCTTATAGAGCTCGCAGTATTTATATAACTATCTTAATATTATAATATTAATTATAAAGTATTTTTCCTTAGTAGTACTAAGTTTTATAAGGTATTTATAGAATAAGTATAAGTCAGTATATATAATAGTTAAGATCTAAAGGAGGTTTTAATACTAGAGGATTTTCTTAAGTAATATAGTTATAATATAAGCGAAGTTTATACTAGCTTTTATAATATAGATTTCTAAAGTAAGTATATTTTGAGTAACCTTTTTACTTTTTATAGAAGAATAGTATATAAAGTTACTATAAAAGTTAAATTAGTTATTATTAGTAGTATTTTCTTAGTTTAGGATTATTATAAATCCTAATTAAGATAAGAAGTTAGTATTATTAGTAAAAAAGCTATTAATAAAAGTATAAAAGTATATTTTAGAAAGGTTAAGTAGTATAAAGTTAAGGCTATAGTTAAGGTACTTAATTTGCTACTTAAGGTATTTATTAAGTATAGTAGTATTATCGCCTAAGGGTTATTATTCTTATATTATATAGGAAAGGTTAAATAATTCTTCAGGCTAGTATATTAAAATAAGGTATATTCTATATATATGTTATTTAATATATATTTTTTTAAGTACTTTAGGTATTATATATATATATTGATAAAGGTAAGTTTTTACCCTTAGTATTTTTAATATAAGTAGAAAGTATCGCTATTAAGTAATAAGATACTTCTATTAAATACTAGTAATATTACCTTTAAGAAGATAGTTTTAAGTTTAGTTTTAAATAAGGCTTTTTAGAGCTTTTTATTTTTATAGTATGAGAAGGTAGTATTAGAAAGGCTAAAGGTGTCGTTAGTTCATATACTTATAAAGCTAAAGGCGTTATTTTTAAAGTATAAGATAAAGAGGTATAAGTTATATGTCAATATTTCTATTTATAACTACTCTTTATAATATTTAGAATATATTACCTACTAGTAGGTATTAGTTTTAGCGAAGTTATATAGTAATTTGATAGAAATTATAATAGAGCTAGGGGGGTATTAATCCTTAAGGTATGAGAGTAATTTAGCTATAATACGTCTTATAAGCTTTATTTTAGCTTAAGTATAAGTTTATATAATATTATAAAGCTATATTATTATACTAGTATACTAGAGGAGAGCTAGGGTTATAGCTAAAATTAACTACTAACTACTTTATTAGATTATTAATAATTATATTAATATTTTAAATTTACTATTATCTCTAAAGTTTTAGATTATAAGTTTTAATTTCTTATATATTTTATTAGTATTTATATTTTTAACTTTATTAATAATATAAGACTTAAAGTATTTATAACTCTTATAGAGGGTAGGGTTATACTAGACGATTTCTATAATACTATTAGTAATAATACTCTTAACTTCTTTTTTAATTAATCTTTTAAATAGTAGTCTAAGTATTATAATAATACTTTTTTTATAGAAATTAAGTATTAGTATTATGTCAGATTATTCCTTAACTATAAAATATATTATAAAATAAGGTTTTTAACTAAATTCTTAAGAAGGTAAGTTACCTTTATAAGTTATAAGATTTAAAATTAGCTAAATCTAATATATTTAAAGTTGAAATAGTATATTACTAACTACTTAAGTAGGGAGGGGATTATTATTATTAATAGCGGTATTATTATTATTATTTATAATAATAGTAGCTTGTGGTATTGACTAAGTATTCTAAGGCTTTATAAGGATAGTTACTAATAAAATTAAAATATTACTATAGGAATATATATCTCTATATAGTATTAAGTCTCTTATTATAGTAGTACTAACTCTTATAGATTTCTTATAAGTATTTTTAGGTATTAGTATTTTAAAAAGCATTAGTATTTTACTAATATAGCTTAATAAGATCTTTCAGTTACTACTCTTACAATATAGTTTTATAGCTATAAATTAAAACTCTTAAAAGCTATAAAAAAGCTTAAGAATATATATCTCACTATATATAGTAAGGAAGTAGTATAGGCTTTACTAGTTATTTTTCTCTTACTATATATATACTAAGGATTAGAATAGAAGGATTATAATATATAAAGTATCTTAACTATTATATATTATTAATATAGTATTAATTGTATACTTAGTATATTTATAGTAGATTTCTTTAGTAGCTTTTTATAAAGTATAAGCCTAGGTAATAATATCTAGAGAGGGAGTTAAATCTTCTATAAAGTAGGAGTATATTCTAAAAATAAGTAGGGTAAATATAAGGCTATTAAGCCTAGTAGTATTATTAATTACTTTATATACTACTTAAAGAGATGCCTCTTGAGTAGTAGTAGGTATCTTATGATAATAAATCTTATATATATAGCGGAGGAATATATAGTATTACTTAACCTTACTAATATTATTATATACTTCAATTAGGATAATATAAATTGCTAATCTCATTATTTTTACTTCTAATCTAAAGTCTTTAAATCGAAATATTATATTTATATTGATAATAATAAAATTAAGAAAGCCTTAATATATATTAATTTAATATATTTTAAAAGCCTCTTATATTACTTTTATTAAGATATTTAGTAAAAATTAAGTAGTATTAAATACTATTGTAGTATTAATAATGTAGAGTATAAAGTAGTTATTAATATAAGTAATATTAATAATAATTTCAAAATTAAAGTCGACATTACTATAAATAGTAAAATGAAAATATGAAAAGGCTATACTATATATTTAGTACTAGTAATAATACTTCTTAAGTATTTTAAAGGCATAATATTTAATTAGATATCCCACCTTATTAAAGATATTATAGAAGTATATAATAGCTAGGTATTTAAAATAATAGTAGAGTTTCTATATCTCTATCTCTATAAGGTATATAGAAGTAATTATTTTCTTCTTATTAAGAAGTAGGTATAAGTATTCCTATTTTTAAATAATTAAGACGACTTTCTTATTTTAGTAGAGCTAGTTATAAATATTATTAAACATAATATTAAGTCGATTTATATCTATAAAATATAGTAAGAAAGAAGTATTATATAGTACTATATAAAATATAATAATACTAAGAAGTATAAATATATTAATTATTCTAAATATAGTAATTAGAAATATTCTATTCAAATATATTATTACTAATTTGCCTTATAGAAGTATTAGAATTATAAAAAGGTTAATAGTTTACTTAAGCGTAGTAAATTAGGAATACCTAGTAGTTAAAAAGCTAGTAGTACTTAAGTTAGATAAGATGCCTTAAAAATAATATTTAAATAATAGTTTTTAAGTATAAATATAGATATAGGGGCTATAGTATTACTTTTCTTGTTAATGTTACTACTAGAAGTACTATTCTAAATAAAAATATAGAATATTATTTAGTTTCAGAGGATTTTTGTAATTTTGCTTCTATTGAAAGTAATAGGGTTTTTACTAAAAGATAATATTAAAAACTATTTAGGGGGAATAGTAGTTTTATCTTTAAGGTTATATTATATTTAGTATTATATAATAGTATTATTAGGCTTATAATTTTAAAGGGGTTTTTTAAAGTTATTATATAAATTATTAATAATTTTATGTATTATAAGAAAGGTTTAATATATAGTTATAGAGTATACTGTAAGGTTAATATTTAATTTATATTAGTTAAATAAAGTATACTTCTCTTTAAAAGTATATCTTATAGACTAATAATTTATTTTACTATATATATAATACTTCTTATCTAAATAGCTATATATAGTTAGATAAGGAGGATAAATACTATTTAGAATAAGTAGTTATAAGTTTTATAAAACTATATAGATAGAGTATTAAGTATTATATAATATAACGCCTTAAGGGTATTCTTAAGTAGAATTATATATATAGTTAATTTGAAATTAATTATTAACTTACTTCTAGCCGTTATTTCTATTATTTTAAATATATTATAACTTTTAGAGTAATATAGTATTACCTATAGCTAATCTTTACTAGTTATAGAGATTCTAAGAAATTATTATAAGGCTAAAGAAGACTAATTAGTATTAAGGTATACTATAATATATACTTATAAATTAGAAGTAGAATATTATATCTATATAAAAGTTTAACAAGAAGGCTTTCTAGATATAAGTAAGTCTAAATATAAAAGCCTTAAGAGTTTCTTTTTTATTCTTCTTAGGATTTTTAGTTATAATATTTCGAAATATAGTATTTTACTAATTAGAGAAATATAACTATTAGTATTTATTATTTTTAAAATAGTTTTTAATATAGCGAGTTATCTATTCAAATCATAAGTTAAAACTAGGGTTATTTAAGTATTTAAAACAATACTTAAAGGCTTAATCTTTTAGTATAATTAAAAATATACTAGCTTATATATAATATGGGATATTAAGCTTGAGGTAGTAATTATAAAAAATATAGATTTTAGTTTTAAATATATTATATAGGCTTCTACTATACTTTATATTCTTATTATATAGTTTTATAAAGTCTATAGTATATTCAACCAAAGTATTATTAAAAAGACTAGTAGAAGTAAGGCATAAGGGATACTTATAGTATTAAAGTTATTTCTAGTTAAAGTCTTAGTAGTCTTCTTAATATTAGAAAGGCTTTAAGGCGGTTAAATAGGGAGTAAGTAAGATAGACTATTATAATAGAAGTCTCCTATTTTATATTATAAATATATAGGCTTTTCAAGTTAATTATAAGTATTTCTTCTTAACTTCTTATTATAAAAGTATTATTAGTATTATATATTTAACTTTAAGTTAAGTATTATAAAAAAGTAGAATAAAGTCTAACCTTTTTAGTATAAAATTATCAATTTATTTAAAATACTTCTTAAAGTTATTCCTAAGGCTGATATAGTATTTTAGAACTTCTTGAAATTCCTTATAAATCTATAAAGTAACCTCTTATTATTAAGATAATTAGTATAATATTATAAAGATTTAATTACTATCTATATTAACTTTAACACTATATACTATAAAGTAGTCTCTAAAATAGTATATTATAAAGATATTAATAAGTTATTGAATTATTAGAGATTAATCCTTAAAATTACTTTTAAATATCTAAAAGAATTCTAAACTATAGAATCTTATATATATATAGAAGACTATTTAATATACTATATAAGTAGAGGTTTTAATAGAGTTTTTATTTATAATATTCTTATAGTTAAAATAGGAGATTTAGTTAAAGAATATTAGATTAAAGTATTAGTAGAATTTTATAGGGATAAAGACGCCTAAAAGTATTATTATTATAAATATAAAGGTATTTAGGGTAAGTATCTTACCTATAAGGGTTAATTTAGATATTATTATAAAAGTAGGAATATTAAAAGAGTTTTTAAAAGACTATATAAGTCTCTTAAGGGGTTAAGACTAAAATTTCTAATATTAAAATTCTAGTAATAGTTTAAAAAACGTTATTATATTTATTAAATATACTCCTATAAATAAAAACTAAATATAGTTATTAGCCTTCTAATAGTAATTATTAGGGAGTATCTTATTTTAAAATTAAATTAAGTATAGTTATTAAGATTATAATAATAGCTATCTATAAAGAATTAATATATAATTTAGAAGTTCTTAATAAAGTCTTAGGATAGGGAAAATCTGAAGTATCTAAATAATAAATTTTATAATTCTTTATTTTATATAGACTTTAGATATAGGGTTTTTATAATTAATTCTTCTATTATAATAAGTCTTATTAATTTGTAGTATAATAGTATAATAGAAAGATTAACTACTAATTAGTATTAGTTTATCTAGAGGGCAATATATATTATATATAATCTTACTATATAAGTATAAAGTAGTATTCTAGTTATTTATGATTATTATTCTTATATTATATAATATAAGGCGTTATATAAAGCTCTAGATCTATAGTATAGTAATTACTTACTAATTACTATATAATTAACTATAACTAGTACTAAATACCTAGTATCTATCGCTAGTAAGGCGTGGAAGGCATACTACTATATATATAGCAACGCGTATAGTTACTGTATACCCTACAGTATGGCGCAACCGACAAATAATAATAATAATAATAATAATAATAATAATAATAATAATAATAATAATAATAATAATAATAATAATAATAATAATAATAATAATAATAATAATAATAATAATAATAATAATAATAATAATAATAATAATAATAATAATAATAATNGAGAAGAGAATCTAAGGCTATAGGGAACTTTCCATAGCTCCTTTACTATACTACTAGTAATACTAATATAGCTATATTTACTACGAACAATTATACCCTTTTTACCGAAATCTATGTGGTAAGCTTTTACTATTATCTTATTTCTAATAATACTATTATATTTAGTATTAAAAGAAAGCTTATAAGTAACAATATTAAGTAGAAAAACCTTTTACTAAGAAGTGTAAGATTTATTTAAGTATTATTATATTTGTCTCTATAGCTGCTATATCTAGTAACTATTAGCTTACTACTCGAAAGTCTACTATTTCTAAAACTAGTATTTTTAAAAAGCCTACTTGAATTGAAACAACTACTATTATATGATAGGTTCTTATTACTAAAGAGACTACTATACTTATAATACTTATTATATCTATAGTACTTATTATACCTATAGTACTTATGGTACCTATAGTACTTATTATACTTTTAATACTTATTATTCTTATAGTACCTTTCTACTATCTCTACACAAAGGGTTAGAAGTATTGTTATAAGTATATACCTAAGT
Organism: Colletotrichum orbiculare MAFF 240422; assembly: GCA_000350065.2. Taxonomy (NCBI): domain Eukaryota; kingdom Fungi; phylum Ascomycota; class Sordariomycetes; order Glomerellales; family Glomerellaceae; genus Colletotrichum; species Colletotrichum orbiculare. The sequence continues at coordinate 4,465,490 of AMCV02000003.1, forward strand.
ATTAAATTGAAAGATTATATAGTGTAATATATCTAGTCAAGCTATGACTAAGGTATATTAGCTTTTCTAGTTGAGGGATATATTTCCCATAATAATATTCAGGCCATAACTATTTAGTTTAGGGATATATTCTTGAGAGTAATATTGTACGTTATTTGAATAATTCATGGAATTATTTCTTTTTTTGATATACTAATACTAAATCTTTAGTATTGATATTAAGCTACTTGTCTTATTTCCTATAGTATTAAGTTATGTATCTTTTGAATTTCTAAATAGTTTCTTAGGTATTACTTAGATTAGCTATAATGTTCAATATATTATATTTTATGTGCTATCTGCTTTAGCTTTTAAAAAAGGTATTTACTATCTCTATTTTATTACTTTTTTATAATTTCTTCTATTTCTTATTCTATAAGACTATTTTCTAGTTTAAATAGAGTAGTTTAGTTATTGGTATCCTTTTACTACTCTATCTATGATTCAAATAAAGAAATGATTCAAATATTATATATCTAGCAATATTATTGTAGTAGACATATTATATATGTTTACTCTTCTATTTTCTTAGTTAGTTAAGCTTTTATATATTTCAATACTAACCTCTTATATTTAAACCTAAAGTTCTTTATTCATAACTTAATAATTATTCTTTGATTATTTATATATACTTAATATTTGAAGTTATATATTTTTATATAGCTTTTAACTACTATTTACTACCATAATACTATTTAGTGAAATATTTAACAAATATAAATAATTTATTTTATAATATTCTATAGTGTTAGGTCTTATCTTACTAAATTTTAACTATCTTTAAATAGAATTTACATAATCCTTTTATTAGTAGATATTTACTAATCCTATATTTATTAGTATTCCATTATCTTTACTCTTGACTTAGAATAGTATCTAAGCTGTTCACCCTATATATAGATTTAACTATAAACTTTACTTAATAATAATATTCATACTAAAACTAGCTTATAACTAGTTAATATAATAATAGAATTACTTATTATTATAGACAATTATATCCCTAGCTTTAACATTTAATCCTATAGTAGTAGAAGACCTTATAGTAATAATTTATATAAGAAGAACCTTATTAAGACTAAGACTTGATATTTATAGCTAAAAGTTATTATTAAAGTTATAAAATCAAAACCCTTTTAAATCTCTTGAAAATAGAATAAAATAGAATGCCTAGAAAAGCTAGGTATTATATAATTTATTACTCTTCTATATCCTTCATAATAAAATTTAAATCCCCTTAAAACCTATATAGTTATTTATAATTAGAAACGTATATTATAAGTATAGTAATATTCACTTATAGCTCCTATAATTAAAGCTATTGATTTATCAAGTTAGGTTTTAATAAAACCATCCTAAAAGCTATAATTAATAGATAGTCTATAAATATTTAAAAGATAATCATCTAATTATCTTATAAATTACTATATTAAGCTAAAGATTTCAGATATTAGATATCAATTAGATTATACTTTAATATTGAAATATTATTCTAGTACTAATTATTAAATACTTTAGAATATTATAATAATATACTTATAGAGGCTTTAGAAGTTATTAAGCTATATTAGAAATATTTATATCTATATAAATATTATTTATATTATAGTTATACTCAATTGACATATTAAGATTATTTATTAATAAGAATAAGTTGAGTCTTATGATACTTATATAGAGATTATAAGTTAATTTGTATTAAGAGTAGAAAACCCTTATATTAATAGTATCAAATCTTATCTTAGGAATATATAAGGCTTACCAGAAATATTAAAGTTATAGATATTAAAGTAATAAATCTTTAAAGAGAGTGCTTATAGTTAGTAGTAATTAAATATCTTAAGATATTCAAATTATATATTAATAGCTATAAAAGCATAAGAACGTAAGAATATAAAGTTATTATAGAAAGAGTTATTAGTTATTTATTATTTGCAAAAAGGTTAATATAAGATAAGTATACTAGCTATAGCTACAAGAGGTTTAGCTTTATATTAACTAGGGGCTAGTTATAGTAATTGCCAGGGGGGTAGGAAGGCTAGAGTTATACTTCAGGAGGCAATATATCTACTAATAGTCATAATAGAAAGTAAGCTATTAGACCCTCTCTAAGTCTTAATAAAACTATTTTAAATATTATAATTAATAAGTAGCCTATAGATATTGAAAAGAATATTATCTAGCTAATATATAACTATTAGACTTATTCTAATATATAAAGAGCTTCTATTTCTATGATTCTAATAGAAATAATAAGAAGTTCCACAATATATCTATATGAATAGATCGTAAAAGCGTCGTTTTATAAATACATACTTATTTTACCTTTTCACTCCTAGTAGTTCTTAAGTAGATAGGAAAAATACATAGAGGTTTATTCTTTTATAAAATACTAGGAGTAGTTTAAACTATATATGTTATATTATATTACTTTATACGCTATAGCTATAGTAGCTAATATACTATATTTATACTATAGTATGCGTTATACTTTAGCCTATATACTATAATTATAATATGTTATATATTATAATAATAGTAGCCCATATATTATACTAAAATATATATTCTATAGTTATAACGCCTTATGTATTATAATTATAGTAGCTTATATTTTATAGCTATAACTAGAACTCTAGTAGTATAGCTAAAACTCTAGTAATATAGCCAGAACTCTAGTAATATAGCTAAAACCCTAAAATGAACCTTCTATATAAGAGTTTTCATATCTCTATAAATAATAGTTTGAAATAGTTAACTAAACTATTAATTAAATAACTATTTCTCCTTCTATTTAACTATTGTTATTATAAGTATTTTAAATAAGTCCTCATATCAAAAGAATTACTTTTATCACATTATATTTCTCCTAACTTTACAGTTATCTATAGTAATAACTTCACTATTAGTTCACTTATTTATCTCTTTATTCTAATACATTATAAGCCTAGTTCCTCTTAATTAGAAGACTCTTTACTTTATTGTTTAAAAGATTAACCTTCTTATTTATATATAAAAACTAAATATTATAATAAAATCTATAAGGTTTCTACTTCTTACTAGTTTTATAAAAACCAAATACCTTACTAGAATTATTTTACTTTTATAAAGAATTAACCTTATTTGACAAGTTGTTTTAATATTTGAAAATCTGACCTTTCTGCCTATTTTAAGTCCTTTTAATTCTTTAGATATTTAAGATTTATTTTTAATTAACTACTTTTGTATATTACTTTTAAGTTTATTTCCTCTTTGGTTTTAAGTTATTTTAATATCAAAAAGATTAATATATATAGACTATTACGAAATAAGTAGTAACGGTGGGTCGGTATTACCCTATTAAGGCTAGGCAAGCCTTTTTTGAACCATGATTAGCTAGAAGGTAGTTTTATTTAATAAATATAGATGCGTGAGGAAAGAAGGCTCCTGCGTGTAACTACTTTTTACAGGTTTTTATAGTAACGGGATGGCTAATTATATAGCTATATAATCTCTAGAAATTATTCTATAATAATAACCCCTAGTTAAAAAAGAAAAGCTATACCCTTATAGTCCCACCTTCTATTTGGTCTAAATCATCGCATTCCAAGTAACTACTACTATCACTAGTACTTATTATATCGTTACTAATATAATTATTATTAGGAGTATTATTATTACTATAATCACTATAATTATCAGGCGTATTATAGTTGCTAGTGCTTACCTCGATATCACTTTAAAGAGTATTAGAGATATTATTATTAGAGTTTTTAGAGTTATATATCTTATTAGTAAAAGTAGGTCTTAGGCTGTTATTATTATCGTTAGTATTATAGGGTCAATTACTACAATAGTTACTATGGTGTTAATTGCTATAGTAATTACTATAGTTAATAAATGACGACTTTATTATTATTACCCTACTTTTAAGCTAAAGTCTATATATTAATCTGGCTTGTCTAATTAGTCTAATTAGTAATCAGATAAGGATAACACCTTTAATAAGAAATTGAGGAAAGAGGTTGAGCTAGAAACTCCTGCCTCCCTAAACTAATAAAAAGGAGTTTTATAAATAAAATATATAAAGTAGTCGCTACCCTCCTCAGTAGAATAACTCTTACTTCATAATACTTTTAGTAAAAACGACGTATTTTAGCTATAGCCTTATAATACCTTATTATAGATAGCTATAGTAGTCTTATTAAAAAATAAATTATAACTATAGCCTTATTACTCGAATAGTTGTATTAGTTATACTATTATTTGTTATGAAATAAGTAGTAATAATAGGTTAGTACTACCTTATTAAGGCTGAGCAAGTCTTTTTTAAACTATGATTAGCCAAAAGGTGGTTTTATTTAATAAATGTAGATATATGAGGAAAGAAGGCCCCCACGCGTGACTACTATTTATAGGTTTTGGTAGTGATGGGATGGCTGATTATATAGCTACGTAATCCCTAGAAACCATTCTGTAATATAGACAATCAACTCTTTTTATCTCGAATTTTAGTTTTATCTTTAATTGATTTGATAAAGAAGGAAAAATTGAATTTATTTCAAAAAGAGAAGGAAAATACTGAGATTTAGATCTCTGATTTTTAGATTTCTTCTTTAAGTTATATTTTTATTTTAAATAGAAAAGAAGGATCTTAATCTTTAAAACTTTATCCTTTTAGAAAATATAGTATTTCTTCTATTATATATTATAAGACTTTTAGACCTTTTTAGAAAAACCCTTTATGAATAGCTACTTTAGTGATTTATTTTACTTTAATAAAAATTAGTGATTCTAGAAATACTATTATTTTTAAATTAATAGGAAGTAGTAGTTATATAGTCTAGTCTATTTATATCAAAGCTTTACTTATTAATAAGGATACTTTTATAGATACTGCTAAACCTATTACTTCTGAAAGTAAGGATAAAAATAAAAACGCTCTAAGTTATATATATTTATATTATAAGAATAGCCTTTTTTGAATTATTAAAGATAATATACATATTTCTCAAATATTTCAACTTTTATAAGAATTCTATAAGTCTTTAGGATTTATTAATAAATTCTTGATATATGAAGAATTCTTTAATACTACTTTAAATAATTTTAATAATATAGAAGGATTTCTAAGTAAAATCAAACAATTAACTAATAATCTATTTTATAATACATTATAATGATTAAAATAGGTAGTCATAATATATTCCTTAGATAATCTTAACTCTAATTATAAACGTTTTATTATTTCTATAGTTTAGAGTCTTAGGTCTAATGAAGAAGTCTATACTTTAAACGCTTTATTGTCTAATTTATTAGATAAATCTAAAAGAAGGAATAATAAATTGAATAAGTATATTAAAAGTATTTATAAAAAGAAGAATTTTAGAATCATCGAAAACTATATAAAAGTAGAAAGAAAGCTTTTAGAAAAGTTAAAAGTGAGAAGAATAATGATACTAAAGAAAACTATACTTATTCTTATTAAGAAAAAGCTTTGAATTAATAGACGAACATCTCAGCTAGAAATAGTAATAAGAATAGGAAAAGATCTAAAAAGAAGAATTTAAAGTCTATTAATATTACTTTAACTAAAGCTAAAGAAAATAAAAAAAACAGAAGACGAATTATTAGAAGATAGAAAAAGTCCTAAATATAAAGAATGTATTTCTAAAAATCTAGATATTAATATATTTTCTAAAAAAGATGATAGTTTTAAAAATATAAAGATTATCTAGGAACTTGATAAAAGAAATAATAATAATAATCAAATTCTAAGGTTTTGAAAGAATTAATAGATTACTAGAGATTCTAGGAATTTAATTAAAAAAGGAAATTATAACAATATTTATTTTTACTTAGATATTACTACCATTATTTATATAGTCAAAAGTAAATCTATTTTATTTCATAGAAAGCTAGTTTTGAAATAGATTAATTAACAAGTATTATATATCTTATAGTCAGAATAATAGGAGATTTAAAAATATCTCGAAAGGATTAAACCTTTATATTAAAAGAAGTTTATTATATTTTAGAATTAAGAGTTAATTTATTATCTCAAAGTAAATTTAACACTGTAGGCATTATATTAACTTTCTTGAAAAACTCTATATTATATAAAATAGAAAGGAATTCTATTTTAATAGTAAGTTTAGGAAAGGTAATTTATATAAATTTAATATTCCTATTTTATAAAAAGATATTATTCTTTCTAGTACTGTATTATAGAATATCTAGCCCTCATTTAACTTTTTAAATTATATTAATGTAAGAGTAATAAATTATTTAAAAGATAATACTTTAAATTTATCTTATAAAATAAATAAAATAGATATTTTTAAGAGGGGCCGATAGCTCGCTCTCTACTACAACTATTAGTAGATATGTTACCTCCTGAAGTATAACTTTAGCCTTCCTACCCCCCTACTAACTACTATAACTAGCTCCTAATTAATCTGGGGCTAAACCCCTTATAGCTATAACTAGTATACCTACCCTATATTAACCTTTTTAATAATAAATAACTAATAACTCCTTCTGTAACAACCTTACGCCCTCACACCTTTATACCTTTATAACCACGTATGATTTAAATATCTCAAGACATTTAATTACTACTAACTACACTCTATTTAAACATTTATTACAACCTTAATATCTACAACCTTAATATCCTTTAAACTAAGCCTTACTTATTCCTAAGATAAGACTTTATATTATTAATATAAAAGTTCTCTACTATTAATATAAACTAACTTATAACTTCTATATAAGTATAGTAAGACTTAGCTTACTCTTATTAATGAATAATCTTAATATATCAGTTAAATATAGCTAATATATAAATAATACTTATATAGATATAGATATTTCTAGTATAACTAGATAGCTTTTAAAACTCTTATAATCATATTATTATAATATTCTAAAGTATCTAGTAACTAGTATTATAATAAAATATTAATATTACAATATTATTTAATTAATACTTAATCTCTAATATTACTAGTTTAGTATAATATCTTATAAGATAGCTAGATAATTTTCTTTTGAATATCTATAGATTACTTATCAATTATAGTATTTAGAATAATTTTATTAAAACCTAGTCTAATATACTAATAGCGTTAGCTATAATAGTTATAACTAGATATCTCTATACCTATCTTATAGTTATTTTTTTATAAGTAGCTATATAGATTTTAAGTAGATTTTAGTTTTATTATAAAGGTTATAGAAGAATAATAGATTATAGAATGCCTAGCTCTTAATATTCTATTTTATTTTATTTTAAGAGGTTTATAAAAGTTCTTAACCTTATAACTTTAGTGGTTATTTTTAGCTATATATATTAAGCTCTAGCTTTGAGAAAGCTCTCCCTAATTATTACTACGAGGTCTTCTACTACTATAAGGTTGAATATTAGAACTAGGGGTATAATTATCTATAATAATAAGTAATTTCATTACTATTTCAACTAGTTATAAACTAGTATTAGTATAAATACTATTATTAGGTAAAATTTATAGTTAAATCTATATATAGGGTGAAGAGCTTAGATACTATTCCAGGTATAAAGTAAAAGTAACTAAATAAAATAGATATTCTTTCTATTTATAAAGTCTATATTAAAGGAAGTTTTACGAATAATATTAATAATTATAATAAAAAGTAGGGATAGAATCTTTAATATTTAGATTATATGAACTGAGGTTTATATAGACTTATGACTCCTATAATATAAAGTAAATTGAATAGATTTATTCTATTTATTAGTAAATGAACTAGGTTTACTTAGGGATTCTTATTCAAAATTAAATTAGTTAAAAGAGTTTTGAAAGTCTTTCTTAAATTTGAAGAATTAGTAAATAATAATAATAATAATAAGAGAAAAATAAAAGAATTTGATATTGATAGAAGTAATGAATTTACTATTAAAAGAAGGAAAGATATTTAGTTTTATTCTAGTATTATGTACAATATTAGACTTCTTCATACTAATAAACCTAATAGTTTAATAGAAAGAATAATAAGAGTTCTATCTAATAAGATTAGAATTCTATTTTATTACTTAAATTTATCTTATTATGTATAAAGAGATATCTTAATAGTTTCTATATATATATATATATATAATAAAATTCCTTATAATTCTGTAAATTACAAAACTCCTTATAAATTAAAATATAAAACAAAGCTTAATATTAATAATATTAAGATGTAAAGTAGCTTCTATTATTATAATGATAAAGATCTTAATATTAAAAGGTTAGATATAAAAGCTTATAAAGAAGTTATTATAGCTTATAGAAATAATACTTATAGAATTTAGAATTTCAATAAAAAGAGAACTATATAGTCTAGAGATATAAAAGTCTTAGAGATTACTTTTTATACTTTAGAAAAAGAGTTATTTTTATCTATTAATTTAGAAAGGGATTCTAATAACTATAAGCCTAGTTGGCCTGATAATAAACTTATTTTAAATTTAGATAGTTCTCTTTCTAATATAGGTTAAAATAATAATAGTAATAATAATAATAACTCTTGAATAAATCCTACTACCAAGTTTTAAGAAATAACTAGAATAATTCTAGAAGGGAATTCAAATATTGAAATAACTAATAGATAATAAAATATTAGAATCAAATATAAAAAATAATAATAGTATTTAGAGAAAGTCTAACCTATATATTAATTTACCTACCATATTAGACGAAGTTAAAAAGACTATAAAACTTATAAAGAAAGCACCTCTATTCCTATTTTAGACTATTTTCATTCAAATAGTTATATAAAACTATTTAAAAATACTAATAGAAATAATTAAACTTTATATATTTTATTAGTTGATAAAATAGAAGAACCTACTTCTTTTATTTAAGTATTTAAATCCCCTGAATATAGAAACTAGATTCTAGTTATAAGAAAAGAAATAGAATAGATAAGATCTATAAATAGTTAGAAAGTAATACCTCTATCTACTATTAATATTAAAAATATTAATATTCTAAGTAGTAAATAGGTTTATGGATTAAAAATAAATAATATTACTGGAGAAGCTATATATAAAGCTAGATAAATAGCTTAAGGCTATAACTAATATTTAAATATTAATTATTTAGAAACCTTTAGTACTACTTATTAGCCTAAAGGTTAGAGATATACCTTCTATTTATTTAAAATAGATTTTAATATAACATGACATTACTATAGTATTTATTCATACTAATATCGATAAACTTATATATATTTATCTACTAACTAGATTTGATTTTAATATGAAGAAGAATTCTTTAGAATTTAATCTGAATATGAATATAAATACTTATAAAAATAATAAAGACTATACTTTTATTTATTTATGAAATAGAGTATTATATAGTCCGAAACAAAGTCTTTAACTATAGTATAATTATTTAAAGAATATCTTTTATTTAACAAGATTTATTATTTCTCTTTATAATAAAGGAGTTTTAATTTTAAATCAAAATTAATAAATAGCTATTTTTGCTTACTATATAGATAATATATTACTAGCTACTAATAATTAAAATATAGCTAATTATATATATAATTCTTTAAAATAGAAGATTCAAATTTAGAATGTAGGAGTATTTTCTACTTTTCTAACTTATAATTTATCTATAAACTTAAACGGAAAAATGGTTACTATTAATTAGAATAAATATACTGAGAAAATCATTAAAAGATAAAAGAAATAAACTATTTATAAATTTAAAACTCCTATAGAAAATAATCTTAAGTTATTTAAAAATAAAGAAAAGCTTTTAAAAGAAAATATTTTCAAACTTTAATAAGAAATAGAAGTTCTATTCTATTTAGTTTTAAAATAAGGCTTAATATTACTTTTATAGTAATAGCTTACTCTTAATTTATTCATAATCCTATAAGGAATTTAACTTTTAACTATATATAGGATTATTTCAATAACAATAAAAAATATAAATTTCTTTATAATTATAAAGATATATCTTTATTAGGAATATTCTGAGATATATTAATCTAGATTATATAAGAGATCTAAGTTAAAGAAAATCTACTTCTCCTAATATTTTCTACTTAAAAGAAATAGTAGTATTATAAGTTAGTCTATTATAAAATAGAAAGTAGTAGCTCTATCTATTTATAAAGCTGAATATATAGTTCTATTTGATATCTATAAAGAAGTTACTGATTTATATTATAATTATAATTATATAAATCTGACATTAGAATTATCTCAAGTTAAAGAACTTAAGATTTCTATAGATAATTTAGTAGTGAAAAGGCTGGCTGAAAACCCTGAATTTCATAAAAAAGTATTTTATATAGATATAAGATATTACTTTATAAGAGATTTCATTAGAAATAAAAAGATCTTTATATATTATATAAATATAGAAGATCACATAGTTAATATTCTAATTAAGCCTTTAGGCTTAGTGAAATTGTAGTAGATTATATCTAAATTTTAAGAAAGGATATCTTAAAAGTCTTTACTTCTGATTTTTTAATTTTTAGGTCTTATAACTTAATATAATTTTTCTTTTTTCTCTTTTTACTTTTTATTAGGTTTTATGAGTTCTCATATAAGTAAGCTATATATTAGCGAAATATACCTTATAGGGAGATCTTGGACTTATTCTAATATATAAAGAATTTCTATTTCTATTATTCTAATAAAAGCCTTAGAATGTTCTATGATGTTTTTATGTGGATAGATTGTATAGAGCTCGCTTTATCAATATATATTTGTTTCACGTTTTTACTCCTAGTAGTTCTTAAGTAAATGAGGTAAATATATAGAGGTTTATTTTTTTATGAAGTATTAGAAGTAGTTTAAGCTATATATGCTATAGGTATAGTGCCTTATATATTATAGCTATAGTAGCTAATGGAATATAGCTATATCATAGTATACGCTATACTTTAGCCTATATATTATAATTATAATATATGATATTATATAATTATAGTAGCCTATATATTATACTAAGATATATATACTATAATTATAATATATTCTATCATATAATTATAGTAGTCTATATATTATACTAAGGTCTGTATATTATAATTATAATACCTTATATATTATAGCTATAGTAGCTTATATATTATAGCTATAATTAGAACTCTAGTAGTATAGCTAGAACTCTAATAATATAGCTAGGATTCTAAAATAAACCTTCTATATAAGAATCTTAAAGTTTCTATAAATAATGGTTAGAAATAGTTAATTATACTATGAATTGAATTACTCTTTCTCCTTCTATTTAATTATTATTATTATGAATATTTCAAATAAGCCTTAACATTAAGAAAAATACTTTCATCATATTACTTTTCTCCTAATTTCATAGTTATCTATAGTAATAACTTAACTATCGATTTACCTACTTATCTACCTATTTTAATAATAACTTATTATATTAAGCTAATAATATTAGAGACTTAGTATTAATTAGATAATATTGTAATATTAATATATTATTATAATACTAATTATTAGATTAGTTAGAATATTATAGTAATATAATTATAGAAGCTTCAAAAGCTATCTAGTTATATGAGAAGTATGTATATCTAAATGGGTATTATTTATATATTAGCTATATTTAATTCACTAAGATAATTTATTAATAAGAGTAAGCTGAGTTTTGTTATATTTATATAGAAATTACAAGTTAGCTTATATTAATAGTAGAGAACTTTTATATTAGTAATATAAAGTCTTATCTTAGGGGTAGATAAGTCTTAGTAGAGATATTAAGGTTATAGATATTGAAGTAATGAATATTTAAATAGAATACTTATAGTAAGTAATAATTTAATATCTTGAGATATTTGAATTATATATTAATAGCTATAAGGGCGTAAGGGTATAAGGATATAAAAGTATGAAGTTATTATAAAGGAAGTTATTAGTTATTTATTATTTATGAAAATGTTAATATAGGGTATATATATTAGCTATAGCTATAAGGGGTTTAGCTTTAGATTTACTAGGCACTAGCTATAATAGTTAGTAGGGGGTTGGGAAGGCTAAAGCTATACTTTAGGGGGTAATATGTCTACTAATAATTATAGTAGAGAGTAACCTATTAGCCTCTCCTATTATTATTATATATAAATATAGTTTCTTTGAACTATACTACTTAGATAGCAGGTAAGCTACTAGTAGATACTTTAAAATAATGTCTGAATATTCAATATATTTATTCCTTTCAACTATGTCTTTATAGGTAGTATATTATAGATAGTTATTATCTAATTAGTTATTTTATTATAAATGTCTTTTAAGCTTAATTTATAAGGGCTGAATCCCTATTAGTCATCATACTTTCTAGAGTATTAAATTAATATTCTATTTCTTTATAGAATATTACTACTAGGTTTATAGTTAAATTCTTTTATTACAATGAATATTATAGACTTCATAAATTTATCAATAATAATTAGAATAGTATGATATATATTACTATTTCTATAAATGTTTTATAGACCTCTCATAATAAGATCTATACCAATTTCATAGAATAAGCTTACTAATATAAATGAAAACTATAATTAGCTATATAGTTTATATTGTGATGTTTTAATCCTCTAGTAGACTTAAAATAATATTATATAGTTCTATATATTTATAGCTATATTACTTCAATAGGGGTTTTCCTTTATAGAATTATAAGTCTTATTAGTATTTATATGATTTACTTTATTCTTATTATAACATAAATAAATAATTTTATATTTGAAGGATTCTATATTAGATATAACTAGTTTTCCTTAGAAGAAAAATATCTTTTTTGTATTTACTAAATATTCCTTCTAGCTATTAGCTGTTCTCTAGGCTTTTTCTATACATTTCTAGTAGCTTTTATTAAAAGTTTATAGCTTTTTTAATAATTTATTTAATGTCTTTAGAATGCTCTATAGAGTATACTATTTTGTTTTTAACAGACGTTCTATTATTCAATACAGGATGTATTATATTAGAATAATAAGTTTAGTTTTTATAGGCTTTCTCTAAATATTAGTATTTATGAAGGGTTCTTTATTGCTCTATATGTTTCTTTATTATAAGTAATTATAGTTATAATTACTATTATATTTTTAGTACTTCTAATAGGGTAATATGTTAGAGAAATTCAATATTTTCTATTTCTTAGTCTAGCTTCTATAATAAGGTACTTATCTTATATTTATATTATTTAAATAAAAGAGTTTATTAGTTCTAAATTTCTTTTAGCTTTAGCAACCCTCTACTAAATTTCTGCTAATAATAGCTTAGTAGGTTATAGTTTGTTTATAAAAGTCAGTAATATATTATATTATTCTACTTTCCTTTTAATATGACTTAATTATTTAGATAGTCTATTTATTTAATTAATAGCTTTAGGTAATTACTTTGAATAAAAGTTGAATAGTAAAAGCTTATGAATCTAATAAATAAGTTTTCTTTGAAGATTCTACATTAATGTAATACACTTATTTCTTAGGACTTAATAGTTTATTAGAACTATGAATACTTATAGGAATCCTATTAAATAATACTCTTAGTAGTTAAAGCTTTTAAAAAGAACTAGTAATTCTTATTAATTTATTCTCTATTTCTATTCTATTATATAAACCTTCTTAGAATAAGGAATAACTAGTTACTATTAGCTTTTTATTTCTTTATAATAAGATATTTAAGATTCCTTATTATTATAATGATATTAAAGATCTTTAATCTATTTAAAGTTATATACCTCTTGGGAATGCTTTAAAGGAAACTATACTTAGTAGTCGGCTCTTATTTTATTTACCCTATAGATACTACTAGTACTAAGGAACTATTGAAATAGAAGAAACCTTAAGTAATAAATATAGTTAGTTAATATTACATCTAATAAATAGGGAAAGTATAAGCTTATATCTATTATAGTTACTTCTTTTAAAGAATTATAATAGACTATTATATAATATTAATACTTATTAGCTAGTAGCTATTACTAGTTATTAATAATTACTAGTTACTAATAACTAATAGTAAAAGCTAGCTAGTAGTAATTACTATACTTAGTTTATATAACTAGAAAGTCTGTAACTACTAGTTACGCTTACCTGCTATAGGATTCGAACCTACTACTCTTACTATAAAACGGTAAAAGCTAGCTAGACATTAAAGTATTATATCAAGCGGGAAGATTCTTTATTATAATATATTTAGGGAGGAACTAAAAGCTTACTTTCTATTATAACTATTAGTAGACATATTACTTCTTAAAGTATAACTTTAGCCTTCTTATTCCCCGACCAATTACTATAACTAGCCCCTAGTTAATCTAAAGCTAAATTCCTTATAGTTATAATTAATATACTTACTATTATAGAATACTATAGAAAGCTTGAGATTATAGTAGATTTCTATAAGGATTTCCTAATAGAAATCATAAGGATTTCTCTTGGATTTCCTATTAGAAATTACTATGAAAGGCTAGCCCTAACTAGGAGACGTATTACTATAACTAATAGTAGCTCGGCCTTTAGTACCTATATGCGCATGCGCATACGAATAATACTACCAATTGAGCTATATATAGCTATATTAAAAGGTATATAATAATAGATTATCTACTTATTATTTAGCTATATTGAAATAGGGTGTAGTACAAGTATAACTTATACCTAATAACTAGGTATAATTTATAATATATACCTCTCTCTCTTATTCTTATTATACTATACTATTTATTAATTGTAGCCTTATAATAAAAATCGCTAAATACTTAAATAATATACCGTTAGTAGTACTATTAGCTAGAGAATAAATCTATATATAAATCACTATATATAATACAGATTAAATACTAGACTATAGGTTAACTTATTATATATAAAAAGCTAGTTCTAATTATGGGGTATAATACTATAGCTAATAGTAGCTCAGTCTTTAGTACCTATATACATATATGCGCGTATATATAAACAGTACTACTAATGAAGCTATATATAGCTATATTAAAAAGTACTTAATAACAAGTCGACTACTTATTATTTAGCTACGCTTGAGTAGGATGTAGTATAAATATAGCCTATACCTAATAACTAGGTATAGCTTATAATAATTACTAAGACTTCTTATTAGAATTTACCAGGATTTCCTATAGGATTTCTCTAGGATTTCTTATTAGATTTCCTAGAGATTTCCTAGTATAAATACTTTAGAAATCTAAGTAGATTCTTTATAGAAATAGAAGAATTATAAGCTTTCATACTATTATTTTACTAGTACTAAAGTATAATACTTACCTTATATTAACTTTTTCGATAATAAATAACTAATAACTCCTTCTATAATAATCTTACGCTATTATACCTTTATATTTTCATACCTTCACGCTTTTATAACTATATATAATTGAAATATCTTAAGATATTTAATTACTACTAACTATAGGCATTCTATTAAAATATTTGTTATAATCTTAATATCTATAACCTTAATATCTTTATTATGAACTAAGCCTTATTTACCCTTAAGATAAAACTTTATATTATTCATATAAACGTTCTACTACTAATATAAGCTAACTTATAATTTCTATATAAGTATAATATAACTCAGCCTACTTTCATTAGTAAATAGTCTTAATATGTCAGTTGAATATAGCTAATATATAAACAATATTTATATAGATATAGGTATTTCTAATATAGCTAGGTAGCTTTTAAAACTTCTATAATTATATTACTACAATACTTTAAAGTATTTAGTAACCAGTATTATAATAACATATTAATACAAAAGTATTATCTGATTAATATTTAGTCTCTGATATCAGTAGTTTAGTATAGTAATTTATAGAATAGTTAAACAATCGTCTTTTAAATATCTATAGGCTATTTATCAATTATAATATTTAGAATAATTTTATTAAAACTTAGTTTTAGTATTAATAGCTTTAAGTATAATAATAATAGCTGGATATTTCTATATTTATTTTGTAGTTATCTTTTTATAAGTAACTATATAGACTTTATGGAGATTTTAGTTTTATGATAAAGGTATACTTATAGAAGACTGATAAATCACAAAATACCTAGCTCTTAGTGCTCTATTTTACTCTATCTTTAAGAAGTTTATGAAATTCTTAACCTTATGACCTTAGTAGTTATTTTTAGCTATATATATTAAGCCCTAGCTTTAATAAAACTCTTCTTATATAGATTATTACCATAAGGGCTTCTATTACTATAGGGTTAAATATTAAAACTAGGGGTATGATTATCTATAATTATAAGTGGTTTTATTACTATTTTAACTAGTTATAAGTCAGCATTAGTGTAAATACTATTATGAAGTAAAGTCTATAGTTAAATCTGTATATAGGGTAAAGAGCTTAGATATCCTTCTGAATATAGAGTAAAAATAATTAAATAATACATTTAATTCTTTTTTAGTATTTCTAATAGTGTCTTAATACTAGAGAATAATTATTAAAAAAGGTACATTATAATATTAAGAATATAGACTTTATAATTTATAATCATAAGAAAACTCTTTTGCTATTTTGCTTTGAGAAGTTTAATAAATAGTATTATTATTCCTATGTAATTACTAATAGATTTATAGTAAAGGTTATAAAAGCTTAGGAATATTTAAAGTTCTTTGGATATTTCTAATAATCTCTATTTAGTAATAATTTAGATTCTTCTTAGACTTTTCTAACTTCTTTTTAAGTAATTATATAGTTTAGAAAACTTATCTTTTTTATATAGAATTTATTTTTAGAAAGCTTAGTAAAGAGATTTACTTTATATAGTTTAATAAGTATTTATAACAATACTTTAATATGATTCTTTTTAATATTTATTATAGATATTACATATATTATAATATATATATATATATATACTATATAGTATATAATAATGAAACTGGTATGTATATAGTTACTATATATTTAGAAAGTTACTAATTTGTTAGTAAGACTAAATCGCGTCACTATATACTTATAATAGTTTTATTATATTGCAAATACTATATCTTAATATTATAGTCAGTATCTTTAAAGTCAACTTTTGAAATGTATGTTATTTTAAGAGTTTATTTAAAAGCTTACTAATAAGTAGTAGTAAGTATGAGTTCTTGATTATAGTTTTATTAACCTCCTTGTAGTTAATATAGAAGTATAGAGAGTTACTTATCTTTAGAATAAAAAGAAGTAGTATACTTATTTTACTTATAAATAGCTATATGTATTTATCTACTAAGTTATATATAATATATACTTTTAACTTCTATAGTTACTATTTATTCAATAGATATATAGGTTTAAAAAGTACCTTCTTATTTAAGTCTTAATTAATGATATATTTAGTATTTTTAAGATGTAGGATATATTTTATTATAAGTTTATTGGAGACTTCCTATTTACTTATAAACACTTTAGAGATACCTCTAATTATAATAGCTTTATCTATTTCTCTTAGCACGTCTATATGAGTCTTAAGGCTTTATTCTATTCTATTAATATATAGTATATAAGTAGTCTTATTAATATTAATAATCTTTTAAGTCAATATTTCCAGTTGAGTAATAGATATTCATTTATAATACTACGTTTTTGTTTCGATGTGTATTATAATACTTTTCTAATTTATAGGATACTATTTTAATCAAAGATCTATATACTTCTCTAGTTATAATTAATAAATACTAGTAAACAGTAGGTATAATCTTTATAAATAAACTTTTAAATTTATAAGGAAGAATATTAGTTAACGTAGCTTTCCTAGCTTTAATATTAAACTATTCAAATTCTCTAAAATAAATAAAAATACTTTGGTAAACGAGGTTTGATAATTTAAATAGCGACTTACTAATGAGGCTTATTTATAAGCATAAATCTATATCTACTATTCCTTTCCTCTCTTTAGTATTCTAGAGAGTAATTACTAGGTTTTGAATTATTTCTTGTAAAGAAATTGATCTTTTAACTAATATAGGGATTATTAGTTCGACTTTTATATTTATTCATTTCTCTACACTTTTGTAATATAAGAATTAGTCTTAATAGTTCGAACTAAAATTTAAGATTTTATAATACTCCATTTTTGAATTATTATTAATACTAAGTTCATACCTATCTAAGTTTCATGTTTCATATTTCTATATTCTCTTTTACTACTCAAGAAGTATATCTCTACGATCTATAATATAGGTAATATATATATACTTTTAACCTAGAATAAGTATCGTATTATCTAACCTACTACTATTCTATTACTAGTCATTTAGTATTAATAGAGTTAATAGCTTTTTTTATCCTACTATCTATAAAGGTAAGAATAGATAGAAAAATCATAAATCTATATATAGCTATTTATATTTCTTTTTTATATTAGTTTATGAGTATTATATTCCAAGAATTCGTATAGGTCTTTTGAGCTTCTATTATAACATTCCTAGCTTTTAGGATTAGAATCTTAAGTTTCTCTATTTTTCTTTTTAAGCCTAAGTATAGTAAGTAGAAATAAATAGAAGCTTTTGTTTTATTCTATTTAATTCTTAGTATATTTAAGTTCTAGTATGGTACTAACTACTTAATATAATATTACATAAGTAATTGGTATTTTCCTTATCATGTTTCTTTAAGCTTCTATTTCTATAACCTTTCTTATATCTTTGGATTAATATATTATTAATAAGTAAATATAATAAAATTAGATTAAATAGAGTTATTCTCTAAGTTAGGGTTAAAGTCTTTCCTTTTTGTTGAGAGTTAAGATATTAATTTTACAAGTATTTACTGGATCTATGAGTTAATTATATTCATTAGTTAAATTTAGTAGCTATTTGTGATGATTATAATCTAGTATTTATTTTATTTAACTATCAACTCTTTTTCTATTATCTTATACTTATATATAAGTAGTTTTTCTGAGTTTCTAAGTAGTTTAGATACTACTAATTGTTAGAATAGATAGATAAGTAAGTAAATCGATAGTTAAGTTATTACTATAGATAACCGTAAAGTTAGGAGAAACGTAATATAATAAAAGTAGTTTTCTTAACATGAAGACTTATTCAAAATATTTATCATAATAATAGTTCAATAAAGGGAGAAATAGTGATTTAATTAATAGTATAATTAACTATTTGTAACTATTATTTATAGAAATACTAAGGTTTTTATATAGAGGGTTTATTTCGGAGCTCTAGCTATACTAGTAGAGTTCTAGCTGTAGTATTAGAGTTCTAGTTATAACTATAGCATATAGACTACTATAGCTATAGTATATAAGGAGTTATAACTATAGTATATATACTTTAGTATTATATATAGACTACTATAGCTATAGTATATAATATATTATAATTATAATATATATATTTTAATATAATATATAGACTGCTATAATCATAATATATAGTATATTATAACTATGGTATATAAGTTAAAGTATAGTATATACTATAGTATAGTTATAGCGTATTAGCTATTATAGCTATAATACATAAGATGTTATAATTATAGTATATATAGTTTAAACTACTTCTAATATCCTATAAAAGAGTAAACCTCTACACCTTTACCTTATTTACTTGAGAACTACTAAGTATAAAAAGGTAAAATAAGTATATATCTATAAAGTAATTATTATACAATTTATTCATATAGAATTATTATATAACTTCTAATTACTTCTATTATAATAATAGAAATAGAAATTCTTTATATATTAGAATAAATCTAATATCCCCCTATAAAATATATTTCATTAATATATAACTTACTTATATAAAAACTTATAAAACCTAATAAAAAATAAAAAGAGGAAAACTATCTAAAGATATGAAACCTGAAGTTATAAAATGTAAAAAAGGAAAGACTTTTGAAATATCTTTTCTTAAAATTTAGATAATATTTACTTAAATTTTACTAAGCCTAAAAACTTAGTTAAAGTATAAGTTATACTATTTTCTATATCTATATAATATATAAAGATATTTTATCTCTAATAAAATCTCTAGTAAATAACATCTTATATCTATATATTTTACTTTCTTCTAAAGTTTAGGACTTTCAGCTAGCTGTTTTACTACTAAATTATCTATTAAGATGTTAAGTTTTTCAAGTTTAGATAATCCTAATTTCAAATTCATATAATTATAATTATAATATAAATAAGTTACTTCTATAAAAGTATCTAATAAAGCTATATATTTAGCTTTATTAGTAGATGAAGCTACTATTTTCTATTCTATAATAAAATAACTTATAATACTACTATTATTTTTTAAATAGAGAATTTAAAAAGAAATAGATTTTCTATTATCTCGATTTCCTACCCCATTGAAATTATTATATCCTATAATATTCTGAATAGAAGATATATTTCTATAATTATAAGTAAATCTATATTTTGTAGTATTATTTAAATAACCCTATATATAGTTAAAAACTAAAGAATAACATTTATCTAACCTATAAGTAAGTTAAGAATAAGCTATTACTATAAAAGTGATATTAAGCCTTATTTCTAAAGCTACATATAATAGAACTCCTATTTCCTATTAAAACTTTAAAATATCTTCTTTTAAAGGTTGTTCTTTATTTTTAAATAACTTAAGGTTATTATCTATAGAAGTTTGAGATTTATAAATAGTTTCTTTTTTATATTTGATAATAGTTTTCTTAGTATATTTACTCTAATTAATAGTAATTATTCGTTTTTAAGTTATAGATAGATTATAATTAAGAAAGCTAGAAAGTTCTTCTAAGTTCTTAATTTTAATTTTCTATTTTAAGGAATTATATGTAGTAATAGCTAATTTTCAATTATTAGCAGCTAGTAAGATATCTTCTATATAGCCAGTTAAAATAGCTAAATATAGTTCTTTATTTGAAATACAAACCGCTTTATTATAAGGAGAACTAATAAATCCTATTAGATAAAGAATGTTCTTTAGATAATTATACTAAAGCTGAGGACTTTATTTCAAACTATATAACACTATACTTAAAACTTAAATAAAACTATAGTTTCTATTACTTTTATAAGTATTTATATTTATATTCAGATTAAATTCTAAAGAGTTCTTCTTTATATTAAAATACAATCTAATTAGTAGATAAGTATATATAGGTTTATCGATATTAGTATGAATAAATATTATAGTAATGTTATATTATATTAAAATCTATCTTGAATAAATAAAAAGAATTATTATATATCTCCAACCTTTCGGCCTATAGATAGTACTAAAGGTTTCTAAAGAATTAATACCTAAATATTATTTATAGCCTTAAGCTACCTATCTAGCCTTATATATAGTTTCTTTAATTATATTATTTAACTTTTATTTATAAACCTATCTACTACCTAGAATATTAATATCTAGAAGTTTTACCTTCTAACCTTTTATAAATCTTATTTATTCTATTTCTTTTATTAAACCTAGAATCTATTTTCTATATTTAGGGCATTTGAATACTTATATAAAAGAGGTAGGTTCTTCTATCTTATTAACTAATAAAATATATAAAGTATTATTATATTAGTATTCTTATACCTACTTAACATAGTAGTTTAACGTCTAGCTGGCTTTTACTATTTTATAGTAAGAGTAATAGGTTCGAATCCTACAGCAGGTAACTATAACTAGTAGGTATATACTTTCCGATTATATAAACTAAATTTAGTAACTACTACTAGCTATTAGCTACTACTATCAACTATCAATAGCTAGTAACTATAAATAGCTAGTAATAGCTACTACTAACTAGCTAGTATTAGTATTATATAATTATAATTTTTTATAGAGTAATTATAATAGATATAAGTATATATATACCTTCTATTTATCAGTTATCATATTAACTAACCGTATTATTACTACGTAAAGTTTCTTCTATTTAAATAGTTCCTTAGAACTAGTAATATCTATAGGATAAATAAGGTAAGAACTAACTACTAAATATAGCTTCTTTTAAAAAGTCCCGAGAGGTATAGAACTTTAATTAGATTAAAGACTTTTAATATAACTAATTATTAGTATTTTTATATAGTTTCATATAGTTATTTAAGATAGAATAGTCTAAAATAGTAAAAAAGGTATTCTCTTTATAGGTTTTATAGTCTTTTTTTACTTTATCTAATATAATAGGCAAATCAATATATAAGTTGGATTTTCCCTTAATATTATTATTGTTTTTTATATTTAATTCTGAAATTTTATTATTTTCAGTTATTTCAATATTTGAACTTTCTTCTGAAATTATTCTAGTTATTTCTTAAACTTTAGTAGTAGGATTTATTAAAGAATTATTATTATTATTATTATTATTTTGATTTATACTAGAAATAGACTTTTCTAGATTTAAAGTAAGATTATTATTAGGCTAACTAGACTTATAATTATCAGAATTCCTTTCTAAATTAATAGATAAAAGTAACTCCTTTTCTAAAGTATAAAAGGTATTTTCTAAGACTTTTATATCTCTAGACTAAATAGCTCTTTTTCTTTTTAAATCTTAAATCTTATAAGGATTTTGTTTATAAGCTATAATAGCTTCTCTATAAGTTCTTATATCTAATCTTTTAGTATTAAGATCTTTACTATTCTAATAATAGAAGTTACGTTATATCTTACTATTATTAATATTAAGTTTTAATTTATTTTTTAATTTATAGGGAGTTTTGAAATTTATAGAACTATAAGTAGTTCTATTATATATATATATAGAAGCTATGAAAGTATCCCCCTATAAATAATAACGTAAATTTAAGTAATAAATTAGAATTCTAATTTTATTATCTAGAATTCTTATTACTCTTTCTATTAAACTATTAAGTTTATAAGTAGAAAGAAGTCTAATATTATAAGTAATACTAGAATAAGAATAAATATCTTTTATTCTTTTATTAGTAAATTTATTATTTCTATTAGTATTAAATTCTTTTATTTTTCTCGTATTATTATTATTATTTACTAACTCTTTAAATTCGAAAAAGACTTTAGAGACTTTTTATAATTAGAATTAAATCTATTTAAAATGTTTATTATAACTACTTATCTAGATAATTCTAATTAATTATAAAATAGATTATTAGTTGTTCTTTAATTCTATTTAGAAATTCTTTTATATTATTAAAATTACTTGACGTAGTATGAAAGAATTCTTTTTAAGTTAAGAATTTAGGAATCAATCTTAAGGGCCCATAGGATTCTTTTAAATATTCAAAAATTTCAAAAATCTCTATATCTTTTATTAATTTAAAGAAGACTATCTTTATAGTATAATTATATATAACTTAGAGCCTTTTTACTTTTATCCTTACTTTTAGGAGTAATAAGTTTAGTAATATTTAGAAAACTACTTTTACTAATAAGTTAGATTTTAATATAAATAAACTAGACTTGATAATTACTACTTCTTCTTAATTTAAAAATAGTAAGCTTTCTAGAATTGCCTATCTTATCAAAGTAAAATAAATTACTCAAATATATATTTATAAAGAGTTTTTCTAAAAGGATATAAGAATCTTCTAGTATATAATATAAAAGAATACTATGTTTTCTAAAGAGATAAAGATGAAAAATTAAAATCCTTCTTTTCTATTTAAAATAAAGATATAACTTAAAGAAAAAATCTAGAAATCAGAGATCTAAATCTCAGTATTTTCCTTCTCTTTTTTAAATAAATTCAATTTGTTCTTCTTTATAAAATCAATAGAAAATCGAGGTAATCTTCGAGATAAAAGGAGTTAATTATCTATATAAGTTAATCTTTTGACTATTAAAGAAATTTGAAACTAAATGGGAAATAAACTTGAAGGTAATTTAAAAGAATAATTAATTAAGAGTAAATCTCAAATATATAAAGAATTATAAAAGGCTGAAATAAATAGAAAAATTAGACTTTTAGGTATTAAGATAACTTATTAAATAAGGTTAATCTATTATAAAAATAAAGTGATTCTAGTAAGATATTCAGTTTCTATAAAAATAGTAAAAAAGTAGAGAGTTTTTGCAGATTTAATTATAGTATTTAATATTCATAAATAAATAAGAAAAGTAGTTTTCTAATGAATAAAATATAGAATCTTTAGGTTAAGAAGGCTTAAACCTACAACTTATTAGATTAAATAGATAAGTAGATAAGTAGATAAGTTAATAGTTAAGTCATTACCATAGATGATTATAAAATCAGGACAAACATAATATAATAAAAGTAGTTTTCTTAATATAAAGACTTATTTAATTCTTGTTGTTGTTATCATTGTAGTTAGTAGTAGTATTATCGTAAGATAAAGAGAGGGCTAGTCTATAGTAGTCTATTGCTCTCTCTTATCTATGAGGCTAGTATTATTAAAATATACTAGTACTATTATTACTAGTATAAGTTAATATTATAAGTATTACTATAGTAAGTTCAATATTTTAAAGCTACTACTATAGAGACTATTACATAGCCTATACTAATAAGTTCGTATATCTAGTTATTACTCTATTACCTTATATTACCTATTTCTGGGTTAGAACTAGGTTTAAACTAAATACTATACTACTAGGTCCTTTTTACTATACTTATCTATAGAGATATATATAAGCTATAGTATATTACTAGGTTCTTTTTTATTATAGAGATTGAAAACTAAACGTTATATAAAGCTACCTACTAGGTAGGAAGCTAAACACGTAATATATTAAAGACTTATTTAAAGTATTTATAATAATAATAGTTCAATAAAAGGAGAAATAGTAATTTCATTAATAGTATAACCTACTATTTCTAAGTATTATTTATATAAATATTAAGGCTCTTTTATAGAAAGTTTATTTTAAAATTCTAGTCATACTATTAGAATTCTAATAATAGTACTAGAGTTCTAGTTATAATCATAATATATAAGCTACTATAGCTATAGTATATAAGGCGTTATAATTATATTATATATGCTTTAGTATAATATATAGACTTTTATAGCTATAGCGTCTAATATATTATAACTATACTATATATACCTTAATATAACGTATAAACTACTATAGTTATAATATATAATATACTATAACTATAGTATAAAGGCTAAAACGTAACGCATACTATAATACAGCTATAATATATTAGCTACTATAGCTATAGTATATAAGGCGCTATAATTACAATATTTATAGCTTAAATAACTTCTAATATCTTGTGAAAAAGTAAACCTCTATGCTTTTACCTTATTTACTCAAGAACCACTAGGGGTAAAAAGGTAAAATAAGTATGTATTTATAGAGCGATATTTATACGATTCATTCAGGTAGATATATTATATAACCTCTTCTTACTTCTATCAGAATAATAGAAATAGAAGTTCGTTATATATTAGAATAAATCTCATACTAATTACTTAGCTAGCTATTAGAACAGAGTTATAATCTACTTCTTATAAGCTTCTTATTATTTCTATATCTCTTCTTAGTATATTACTATTTAGAACTACATAGCTTTAAATACTTGATTTATAATATATCTTAAGTTTTATATCAGTAGGAATAGTAATAGGAATAATAACTAGGATTATTTATTAAGTCTAAGTTTTAGTTACTAAGAAAATAGCAACTATCTCAATCTAGGAGTTATAAGTGAAATTATTATCTTTTTTCTTTTTATCTTAAGGAATAAGTATTCCTTTCCTTAAAATATATCTTATATAAATCTTTCTAATAAGTACTCTATTTTAATTTCCTTAATAAACTATTAGTAAAAGCTTATATTAATACTAGGTTTTAAGTTATCTTAAGTGGTATATAAAAGGTATCTGCTTTTAGAAATATCTTCTTTAAAAGTTATTATCTTATTATTATTACTACTTTATCTATTTAATTCTTAGTAATAGTATAGTATAATATTAGTAGTCTTATTATATATTTTTACTAAGTTAAGTATGAATTATTAAAGTTTATTCAAGCTTATATTGAATCTATATCTATAGGATAGCTATTCTCTATAAGATTAATTACTACTTAATATCTTTACGTATATTAATTATTTAAAGATCAAGTAGAAGTAATAGAGTTATAAGAACTTTACTAAACGCCTTGATTGAGAAAAACTAAATATATAGGTAAGGTTTATATTACTATATAGATTATTAGTTAAAAGATCTAAATTATAACTTTTAAGCTGACAACTCTTTCTAATTCTTTAGTGGCTATAGCTGGCTAGTTACTAGGTATACTACGTAGTCCTATTAGTATATACCTATAGTTTAAAGTTAAATATTAAACCTGAAAGTATACTTATCTATAATAATAAGTAATTTTACTGCTATTTTATTTAGCTATGAATAAATATCAGTATGAATGTTTTAATTAAGTAGAGTTTATAATTTAAATTATATAGACGTAAATAGTTTAAATATTGTTCTAAGTCTAAGTCAAAAGATTAAGTAATTCAAAAAGGTTATATAGTAATATAATAATACTAGTAATTAAAATAAAAGCCTGGAATTATTCTACCAAAAAAAGGGTAAGTATTAGAAATAACATTAATACTCTTTATTTAATTACAATTACTCTAAATTTAATACAATATTTAACCTTTTAACTATATATATAGTTTGAACTATACGTTTTACCTTACAGCAATACCCATACGAATACTAACTTATACCTAGTTACAATACTAATAGAATTTCCTATTATTATAGATAGTCATAGCTTCAGTTTTAATATTTGAACTCTATAGTAATAGAAGACCTTATTATAGTAATCTATCTAGAAGGAATGACATCAAAGCTAAACCTTAATATATATAGCTAGAAGCTACTTTTAAATTTATAGAGTTTAGAAGGTTTTTAAATTATTTGAGGATAGATTAAATTAAAGTGTATATCTAAGATATAGCAGTTAGGTATTTTCTCATCAATTAACTTTCTATATTATAGATTTATAATGAGATTTATATAAAACTCCAGAACCTTTATATTCATTTACAAAAAGAAAATTATAAAAAAGATATAGCAGTATCTAATTATAAATATTAATAAGAAGACTATTAATAGATTTGACTAAAAGATAATTACATTATCTTAAGTATTATAATTAATAGATAGCTTAGGGATATTTAGAAAGGCTATCTAATAATTGAGTAAGTTGCTAGATAAACTAATAATATTAGAGATTAAGACTTGATTAGATAATATCTTAATATCAATATATTACTATAATATCAACTATTCAATATCTTGAAGTATTATAATCATATAATTATTGAGATCTTGAAAGCTATTAAGTTATATTAAAACTAGTAATATTTATATAAGTGTTATTAATATATGATATATATATAATATATTAAGATTATTAACTAATAAGATTTAGTTAAGTTTTATTATATTTATATAGAAATTCTAAGTTGACCTATATGAATAAGACATTACGTCTATATTAGTAACATAAATTTCTATCTTAGAAGTAGGTAAAGGTTGATTTATAAAAAAGATTTTGAAATCATCAAACATTAAACCTATAATAAAGATTCAAGAGTGATAAATATAATTAGTAGTAATAATATCTTAGGATATTCAAGCTATATATAATTATAAAGATATAATAGTAAAAGAATATAAGATTCTTATAAGAAGATAATTAGTTATTTATTTTTTAAAATAAATATTGAGTAAATATATCACTTATCATAATTATAAGAAGTTAAACTTTATACTAACTAAGAGTTAACTATAATAATTAATAAGAAAGTTAGAAAGCTAAAATTATACTTTACAAAGTTATATATAATTTAATACTTATAGTAGAAAGTAAGCTATTCGCCTTTTTCAAGATTAATATTCTTCAATTAATTAATATATCAATTAATATTATCAGATTGAGAGAGATATACTTGATATATATACTTTGTGGGATTATATTAATATGCTCCTACTAGACATCTAATACCTCTATAGTCTTCTAAGTAGTTTTAGATCTAATAATAATAATATAATTAATTTAATAATTAAGAATTTTATATATATTATAAAAGAACTATCTAAATCAGAAACCTCTTAAAACTTTAAAGAGAAATATCAACTTCTTTTAGAAAAGTTATTTTAAATAGTTTAAAGAATTAAATCTTCTAAATTAACTAGATTAAATCTTTATATTAATCTTATAACTTCTAGGACTTTATAAGCCCCTTATTCCATAATAAAACTCTCCTAAGAAGATTTAATAAAGAATATATAAAGCTTATTATTAAACTAAGAATTCTTAAGATTTCTAACTATTTAATAAAAGCTTATTAGTCATTATAAATTTTATCTTAATCCTAAATTATAACTTTTAAAATTAAAAAAGATATTAAGATTATCCTTACTAAAAGAAATATTACTTTATATATTATAACTGTTAAGTATTTCTTAATTATTAATATAACTTTCTATAAGAAAGATTAAATCCAATATACCTTTTAGATAAAGATATATTATAAAAGAATAAAAAGAGTATAAATAATATAGAAGTATACTAGAGATATAGTTTCTCTAGATTTCTTAAAGTACTTTTATAATATAATAGGAAATCTTAATATCTAGCTATTTAAACTTAAAAACTATATAGATTATAATAAAATAGAGAAAAACGTAAAAGTAATTAGAAAATGCTAAATAATACTTATAGAACCTATAAAAAAAAACTAAGCTCTAAAAGTAATATAAAAGCCTAGGTCTTTTAATAAGAAAAACCTATTTACAAGTATTTTAATACTAAAGTTCTAAATACTTATAAACCTACTATTTAATTCATAAAATATATTATAATTCTTACTAATACTTAGATTAAATCTTAGATCTTCTTATACTAAATTCTAATTTCTTAGAAAGCTTAAAATAACGATCTAATAATTATTAAAAGTATAAATTAAACTTATTTCTTTATTTTAAACTAGAAAATCACTCTAGTAAAAATCAGACTAATAAAAAAAGTATTTAACCCTATAAATATTTAGACTAGTAATAGAGAAGTAGTAGAGAGATCTCTTCTTCTTATAAGGAGTTAAAGCTAAAGTTAAACCTAGAAGGAGAAAAATACTCCCAGCTAATATAATACTAGTAAGTATTATAAGTAAAATTAGATAATAATAAAGATATAACTTAAATAGAAATACTAGCTATAAGATTTACTAAATAAAATACTTCTTCTCAAAATACTTCTATATTAATAAAAAGATCTAATATTATACCTAAAAACCTAACTAAATAATCCAGGATATTTTAAATAGAAGGATAGAATCTAATAAAAACTTCATGAAATATATAAAGAAGATTGTAAACTTAAACTTAACTTTTTAACTATACAGATAATATTAAAATATAACAAATATAACTATAATAATTTTAAATAAACCTTATACTCTTATAAACTCTATAATCCTAGACTTAGGATTAATAATATATATTTTTAATAATATAAAGTAATTTTAAACCCTTATAAAATCTTCTATAAAGAACTACTTTTAAACTAAAACCTAGAAAATCTCTATTACAAATATAATACTATTATAATTATTATTTAAAACTCTTATAAATCTATAAAACTATAACTATATAATGTAATACTTTATTCTCACTTTATAAATAACCTAATCTTACTTAAGAAACTTTATAAAAAAAGCTTATAATAAGATTAAAGCCTAAGAAATAACTATATATAGAAAGTAGATAGAATCTATTTCTACTTTCTTAGAATTATAAATGGATAATATATATTTAAACATAACCCTCTAGAGGAAGCTACTTTTAAAATATCTATAATCACAAAACCTCTATTATAAAACAAACCTCTAAAGCCCTATTAATAGTAAAAATATACTACTTCTATAGAAAAGTACCTTATAACTAGATCTTAAAAACTCTAATACATAGAACTAGAATACTTAAACCCTAAGATAATTAACTACTTATTTATATCTACTAGAAGAATACGACTGAAATTCTAATTTCATATAATCTTAACTATAAGCTATAATATATATACATAATAAAAGATATATAAAGTAGTATATAGAGCTCCAAAAGAAGTAGTATAATATACTAACCTAAAGGAGAAAATTACTATTAACTTTCACAATTTTAATAAAAGTCATAAAGACTTTATATTAATAATAATCTTTATAGATTAAATAACTAGCTTAGTATAAAACTTCTATCTTTATAAACAAAAAGAAGTCTTAAGAATAATTAGAAAGCTCCTCAACTTCCTTAAACAAATATATAAAACTATAATTAAAGAAGTCGAAATGAATAATAAGATCTAGAAATATAAAACAATCTAAATAGAAATCTATAAGAGAAATATCAAGTTTAAACCTTCTATACTAAATACTTAAATACAAAATAGAAGAATAGAAAGAATAGTAGTAATAATCAAAAGGTATATAAGGTCTATAACTATTAAAATATCTCTACTTTATAATCTTTAGCTTAAGGTCCTTAAAATAACTATATATATATATAACTATACTCCCTTAGTCTTATAAAACTAGAAAATACTATATAAATAATTCTATTAATATTTCTAGAAAAACAAGAATACATATATATTAACTCTAGACTTCTCAGATTTAAAGGTATATAAATACTATACTTATATAATAACTTATAAAACTTAATTAAAATAGAACTAATACTAAAGGCTTATACTAACAACCCTATTAAGGTTCCTAATAAACTATATTTTAAGTAACTTCTTTAAAATCTAAAACTCTTTTTTAAAAAAGAATTTATAATTTAAAATATAATATTTAATAAGAAAGCATTCTTCAATAGTAACCTTAAAAAATATATATATAAAATATTATAGATAAATCTTAAGGAGATTTAAAAGAAAATTACTAAGCTTATAGAATAATTAAAAAGTATACTTATAAGGTAAAATACTAATAAGGAAATAGATAAGATTACTAAATAATCCTCAATTAAACTAAATACTAAATAAATAAGTATTCAAAATTCTAAAGAGAAACCTACTTATTCTAAAATAAGATTTAAACTTTAACTTACTCCTCCTCCCTCCCTAAAACCTAGAAATCTTATAATAACCTTTATAAAAATATTAAAGAAAAAACGCAAGGAAGGACGATAGTTATAAATCTTACTTATAATAAAGTTTACCTTATAAATATCTTTTAAAATAGCCTTCTTAATAGGATGCAAAATATATAGAAATCTCAGAACACATATAAAACTAATTAGTTCTTTAAGTAAATATTTAAAACCTAATTAACCTAAAAATACTATTAAAATAGATAATTTAAGGTAAATAGTAATAAAACTAGTAATGTATAGAATAGGTAAAAAAGATATAAGTAATATTCTAATTATTCAACTAGTTACTTACTATTTTTAAACGATTTGAAAAACTTAAAATAAAACTAAGAAACCCTTTATATACCCTCAGGAAGATCCTAACTACTATAATATAATATAAAATCCTCAAACCTTAAAAATACATATTAATAAGAATTACTTTCCTTTTGATATCTTACTAGTAACTTATAAGTTAAAAAGAATATCTAAATTATATAAAAAAGAAAAATATAAGTTCTTAAGATATTTACTTATTAACTAAAGAGTTTTAAGAAACTAAAGAAATATACCTAAGAAACTACTAGATTTTATCATTCTAAATTAAACTTAATAAGCTAATTATAAGAAGCTAAATAATCCTTAAGTACTACTAAATCTATACTTATAAACTTAATAAATATAAATAGTTACTAAAATTAAAAACTCGCCTAACTATGAAACGAAATTAATAGCCTAAAGATAAATATAATACCTATATAATAATCCTTATAGAAATATTATTTAAAATACTTATAATAACTACTATATATCTTAACCTCAAGCTCCTATAGTATAATATAGTAGATACTTTTATTCATACTAAACTTAATAAAGAATCTACATATAAATCCCCCTAAAATATAAAATACTAAATAGAATTCTAAAGCTCCTAAATATACTTTATAACTTTTAGTAATCCCCTATATTACAATAATAATATCTTAAGAAAAGGCTTAAGAATTTATAGTTCTCTCATATTTCTAGAAAGAAATATTATTCATATGAATATTAAATCCTTTTCTTCTTTTATATTAATAATTATATCTTAACCTTCCTAAAAATACATATAAGCCTTATAAGAAAAACTATATAAAACCTCTAGTTATAATACTATTTTAAGAAAAAAGAAGGCTTATAGTAATTCTTTAATATTAAAATCTTATATAATTAAAGAATTTAAAAACTATAGTTTTGATAAATTATATATATAGAGAAGACTTATAAACTCCTATTAGAAAGATACTAATTTAAAATAAAACATAAATCTCTTATAATATATTTAGAATTCTTCCTATATAAAAGAGAAATTCTATATTATAAGATAAACTTCTACTAGAAAGAAATAAGTATAATACTATATATAATAATTATAATAAAACTTAATATAATACTTACTACTAATTAGTTAACTTACTTTAATTAAAATCCTAACTCTTAGTATTAAGAAATAGTAAACTAAATACTTAATTATATATAGAAAACTTAATATTTATATTTTAAGTATAATATAAAACCTAGAAGTTTAGAAAATACCCTAATAGTCTCTTCCATTTTAAACTTTAGAAATAATATATAAAATTAAAGAAGCTCTTAAAACTTTATAATAAAACTATTTAGGAAGAATATTATTTCGAAAGTTATAAAGTAATCTATAGTTATAATATTAACCATAAAACCTAAATTACTCTTTCTTTCCTTAGCAGTAAAAGAAGTACTATTTATAAGCTACTTATTAACCTTATTATAACTCTAACTATAAATAAAGAATTTAAAGAAAATAAGGTTTCTAGTTAATAAGAACTAATTAATAATAATTAAGATTTAATATAATAACTTCTAAACAATAAGTCTTATCTCTAAAAAGCTTATAAAACTTCAAATTTATCTAGAATATATAGATATTTATAACTACTAGTTCTACTAAGAAATCTTTAAAAGAAACTATTAATTACTTATATTCTTTGAGTATAATTAGTAATAGAAAACCTAACTAAAGTTTTATTAATATAACTATTCAAGAAATTCTAAAAGTAACTAGATTTAAGTTATAAATAAGACTTCTTCAAGAGGAATTATATGAATAACCTTAAGAGAAATAAGAAAAAATAACTTAAGTTCTTCTAAGTTAAGTTAGTATAAATTATAGATAAATAATAAACTATATAAAGTTACTATTAAGCTTAAACAAACGAGAAAGTAAAGTATTCCTTAATTAAAAATTAAAAATTATAAATAAAGTAATATCTAAAAATATAACATTTATAAATTAAAACTAATCTTCTAAGATTAAAACTTAAGAGAATAAATCAAACCACTATATTACTATCTTAAAAAATTACTATAATAAATAACCTACTTGAAAATATTGAGAAGTAACTTAAAGAAAATATTAGAAATATAGTTATTTAAATAAAATGAAAAATAGATATTAAGAGAGTAATATACGCTAGTAATTAAACTCTTACTTAAAAGGAGAAAGTTAATATTACTAATACTACTAATAAGGAGATTACTTAAAAAAGTGATAGTAATAGGAGGAACTATAAGAATTATAAAAACTACAGATAGAATATAAGGAGTAAATATAGAAATTAAATAACTTTTAGTATAAATAGTACAAATAGTAGTAATAATATTACAAAACTCCTAGTACTTAATCGAAACTATCTAGAAACATATAAGTTAGAAAAGCTAATTAGAGAACTATATAAGAAATACTTACTACAAATTTAACACTCTTATTATCTTAAATAGTAAAGAACTTAATATAGAAATAAATAATTTTTTCTATACTAAGATAATAAATACTACTAATAAAACAATACTTATAGTAATAATAGGAACCTTAATAATAAATCCTAAGAATACTATAACCCTTAATAAAAGAAGATAAGTAATTAAAATGAGAATTATAAAGCTCCTTATTATTCTCCTTATTTATATATTTATACTTATAATTAGATAAAATCAGAGTTATCTTAATAATTTTAAGTATAAGAGACTTATTTATCTTAATTATAGGAAAGCCCTTAGTAGTAGTAGGTTTCTTTTACTTCTTAGAAGTTAAAGTAAATAACTTAAGAGTAGATTAAAACACTTTATAGTTCTCTTAAAATAATAGGGAATTTATTCTTTAAAATTCTTATTTTTAATTGTACCTTTAGTATCTTAATTAGTAACTTTATTACGAATTGTTATATAGCTAATTATTATATTAATAGTAGATGAAGTAATAATTTTAATTACTTCTCATATAAAGTCAGAATTATTAGAAGATATATTAGAAGTAGTAGAGGCTTCTTTAAGAGAATTTTTAGAAATAGGAGAAAATATCTTAAGATCTCTATATAAATTAGTAATATAATAGTAAAAGGAATTTATTTTAAAAATTCACATACTATCTAATAAAAGTTTATAACTAAAGGGAAAAGAAGTAAGATATATAGCTATATAATAAAGCTAATAATTTATATTAAAACTTAAGAACTCTTAGCTAATAGAATGATAAATACTAAAAATAAGATTAATACTACTTAACTAATTATAATACTCTTTTATATAACTACTAATTATTATTTATAAATTCAAAAAATGAAGTTTAGAAGTTATATAACTTTCTTAAAAGATTTATAAATAAAAAGATCTATTTTTAAATCTATTTATAAAACTTATATAAGTAGAGAAAAGCTCTAGAAATCCCTTCCTAAAGGGATATATTAAATTAATAGAGAGATAAACTTTATATTTATACTTTATAGGATTATATTAATACGCTCTTACTAAATATCTAGTACTTCTATAATCTCCTAAGTGATTTTAGATCTAATAATAACAACACGATTAATTCGATAGATATAACTCTTATTACTAATTCAACAAATAAATTTAAAAACTTGAAAAGTTATATAACTACTTAACAGAATATATAGATATAGAATTCTTCTTAAAGGTTTATCTATAAAACTAATATAAAGAAGAATAATCTTTATAAGTTATATTCTAAAGAATATATTAGATTAGAAATATATAGATTATAAATATATATTATTAATATATATTATAAATATATTTATATACTTCCATAAAATATATAGTATTTCCATAGCCTCTTAAGCGATTCTAGATTGAAAAATAAAAATACAATTAATTCGACATATAAAAGCCTCGTGTAGCATATATAGCTGTATTAAATTACTATTAGAAATAATATACTTAAGAAGCAGAATTCATACTAATTAAACTTCAGGCGGTAGCGCTATTTCTATAGGCTTTACCTTATTTGAATTACTTAAAATAGAGCCTTATATAATATATATAGCTATATTTAGTTATATATACTATATATTAGATTCTATCCCCTAATTATATATAATAATTAACAGTCTTATAATACTAAAGAGCTATTGGGCTAAAGGTATATATTATAACAATTTAATATACTTTAAATACTAAGATATCTACTAAAAATACCTTTCTTCTAGTCTTTAAGAAAGCTAATTAATACCTTATTTACTATAATACCTTTTAAGCAGAGGTTAAGGCTTATAATCTATAAAATTACCTTAACTTTAAGGTAACTATTTATTAAAGTCTTTTTCAAAGCTTTTTCAAAGGCTACTCTTAAGTAACTTTCTAAAGACTAGATAGTATAAATAACCCTTTAAAATATCTAAATTAGATATTCTAAATAACTTTATTTCTATAGGGATAGATTATAAGAAAAATTAATAATTCTTAGTAGATACTATTAAAGAGATTTATATAAGAGATATTATAAACTTTATAGAGAAGGATCTAAAGGCTTATATGGCTTTCTATAGTTTTTATATGTTAAGAATTTTAAGATATTAATATAAGTAGTTAAATTAAACCTATATGACAACTTAGATCCTTAGGTATATAGATAAGATACTTTAATACTAATATTATTATATAGAAGAAGATATAGTAATATAGGCTACTAATCTCTATAATTACTTTAATATTATAGTGTAATGAATAAATAATATAGTATATGGTCTGAATATAGGTTGTTGAAAGGTATAATCTATTTAGTCTAGAATAAAGCGCTTAGATATATATAAATAGAGCGGTTAGGCTTTATATAATCCCTATATGACTACCTAGCAGACTTTATATTATACCTATTCTTATATACCCCCCTAGTAGTAGAGCTACTAGAGATAACCTTATATCTTATAAACTATTCTAAATAGCATACTATTATAAATAGAAATAGGTAAATCCTAAAATACACTTTAGAGCGCTTAAATAAAAGAAATCCTTTATTATAATAAACCTATTGTAATCTATTATATATTTAACTATTTCTTATTTTATTTTTAGTAAGAGTGCCCTATTAGCCTCTTTTAAAATTGTTATTTGTTTGATTTTTGAGTACTATAAACAATCCTTTTATTATTCTGTTACCTACTAGTTTCTTTCTTTTCCTATATATTAATTCTTTTAATAGTTACCTTCTTATACTTATTAGTAGGATATATTAATAAAATAGCTTCTATATATTAACTTCTACCATAATAATAATTTTCAGTTATTACTAGTATTCTAATTATAAGCTAGATCTCCTAAAGCTGAAGTAGTTAATAATAGTTTATTTAATATTACTATTAATCTTTTAACTCACTTTAATCTAAATACCTCGTTAGGTAATCCTATATTAGTATTTTCTTTATTTATTCCTAAGTTTAAAGGGATGCTTACTAATCTTGATTTAAAAAACACTTAGAAATCGTAATATAAGGTTATATATAGTATTTTTTATCCTTATTTTAATATTAATAATATTTCTACTATTTGAAATACTTTCTTTTATTCTTTTTAAAAAGCTTATTTTATTTAGTATCTTCTTTTAGATTATACATTCTTTAATTAAATTTAAAGTTATTAGTTTTCTTTTATACTTCTTGGTATTAATACTTTTATTAATCTTACTAAATCTATTTATAATTATTTGATTTTTAAAATCTAAAGTTAGATTATTAATACTATAAGTACTTATCTAATTGAAATAGATTTAATAATTAAGTAATAATATAAAATTGAAATATATTGATTTAAATTATTTATTTAATTATATTTCACTAAGTTTCCTAAGTTACTAGAATACCTAATATTTTTACTTCTATTTTGAATTTCTAAAATACCTAAGACTAGTAATATTAAGATTAATATTTTAAAGAAAACTATTATTATAATAAAGAAGTTAATTAGAATTAAATACTCCTAAAGATATCTTAAGAAAATTCCTATTTTAGTTCTACTTCTTAAAAATAAAAAAGACAATCTAATTAGTAATCTTTTAGTTATTAAGGAAATAAGAAGAGATTGAATTTATTATTAGTAATATTAAGAATAAAGAAGATAATATTAATAATTCTATTAAATATCTAAAAGAATATATTAAAGCTATATCTTAATCTATAAAGAAATCTATTTGAATTAGAAATTAAAAAACTTCCTCTAAAATAAATAACCTTAAATACTAACTTAAGAATATTAAATATTAATTAATTAATCTAAATAAGAAGTCCACTATTATAAAATATACTCTAATAAAGTCTACTTTTTTTTAAAAAGGATAACTTAAATAAAACTATAGAAAAGTATAATATTTAACTCTTCAAAATAAAGTTTTTTAATAATACTTAACTTATTTAAATTATTCTCTATATTATTTATTATTTAAATATTATACTTTCTTATAGAAGTTATCTTTATATTATTAGAATTAATAGCTAAGATTTACTTTCTAATTACTGTTATTAGTATAAGACTAACTTAAAGAGTTCTTATATTCCTATTTCTAATAGAATTTATGAAATATTTAAGAAATTTCTTACTACTATTTAGATTTCTAATAATAATAAGGTAAGTAATTCAACTTATATTTTAGTTTTAAATTTGATTTTTTATAGTTAAAGAATAAGAAGGTTAGTAAGGTAAAGAAGTTATTTTAACTTAAACTTCAATCTAAATATTAGAAAGACTTTAAATTAGTTTTTCTTAAGAATAAAAGTATTTCTAAGTCTACTATTAGAATTCCAATTATTATATAACTTATTATTACTTAGCTATCTTAAGTATTACGATTTATTTAACTTTCTACTTTTAGTCCTATCTTTAGTATTTTAATTATTTTGTTAAAATATTAGGCTATAGGTGTTTACCCTATAGTAGTACTCTACTTACCGTTGAATATTCAGTGGAATATTCTACCTCGTTCTTTTACAGGGTACTTACTAGTAATTAACGTTTGTATGCGTAATTACTGACGTAAGCCTGTATACTAGAATATTCTAATGATTACTAATTAGAATATTCTAGAACTAAGCGTAGTACTATAAAAGAAGCTTTTATGCTCTCTTTTAGCATATAATTAGATCAACTAACCATGACACTCTTTTACTAAATATAACTATTATTCACTCTTTTATACTATATACTCTTTCCCTAAGAATATCTAATATATATACCTTTAACGTAAGGTATCACTTTACTAGATATAGGCTACCTACCTACCTACCTTTCAACAAGTTATAAGCCCAGGGTCTTATTACTTATATTATTCTATTAAATCTCAAGATCCACTTTATCGAATTAAACGAAACTCGATAATCAAATTATCCAATATATCTCAAAAATTCTAACTATTTTTATTAGCTAATACAATATTCAGTATCGTAATATTATATATATTCATATATCTGAACCTCCTCTTTTCGACTTATTAGTAACCTTAGAGTTACTATTTTAATATTACCCTACTTCCTTTATAAAATACTAATTTAATTTATTCAAATCGACTTTTTGAAAATCAAAAAAACCGATCTTCTATATTAGTAATACTACTTAGCTATTAAGTAGTATTTTAGCCTTACTATTTAGCTAATTCTTAGCTACTTTCAGAAGCCTTTTAGCTAAAAATACACTATATTTATAACTATAGCTAATATTATTAAGGCTATTACAAGCTATTTAGTACCTAAAAAATAGAGGCTAATAGATACTAAAAACTAGTCTACCTAGTTCTACTCCTTAAAGCTTTATTTTAAACTTTTAAAATTATTCGATTTTTTCGAAAACGAGGAAGCCTATAAGGCTATAACTGAAGAATAAAAAGTTCAGACTCTATTACTTATATAACAAAATATTACTATAGAGCCTTTAAGCCTTATTTTCAATTTATAAGACTCCTATTTAGTTATAACTACCTTAAAGGCTAGCTATAAGAATATTAGTCCTATATTACGACAATAGCTATATCTCGAATTTCATACTATAAAAATCGAGAATTATGACTCCCTTACTAAATTTATTAGTACTTTTAAAAGCTACTTGTCTAAGTTAGCTACTATAGGTGTTAATATAGACGATATTAATCAAAAAACTATTTTTATAATAGTTTTATAGCGCTTTTACCCTATATAGTTAGAGCGTTAAAAGTCTAATTTAAAGTTAGAAGAGCTTCCTACTTTATAAGCTCTTATAGCTAATATTTTAGATAAAAACTATAGGGAATTTAATACCTTTATATAAAACGGCTTTACTAAAAGGCCTTTCAGAAAGTCTACTATACTTAATCTTCCTGAAAGATCTGAAAAATCTAAAAATAGATCTAAAAGCCCTATTTATAGCGCTAAAAAACACGTTAAAAAAGGAAAATCCTACTAAAAGGATTATTTGAAAGATTCAAAGCCTTCTAATAGGTAACAAAAGCTTACCTCTAGGGCTTTTATAACCTCTATAGCTTCAGTTATATTAATTGAAATAAAGCCTAAGGATTTTATAAATAAGGTTTTTATAGTACCTAAAAGTACTATTTATTAGGAAAATTCATTATTAAATACTAAAAGGCTTTCTAAGCCTTCTAAGAAGCCTGAAAATACAGTACCTTACCTTAATAAAAATCGCTAGCTTTATAATACAGGCTCTACTATTTATATAACTAATAGTCTTCAGCTTTTTACTAAAATAGATATCTTATAGAACCTAGCCCTTATATTTATAGGTAGGAGTCTTGTAAATCCTTCTAATATAAGTATTATAGAACTACCTATTTACTATAAGAATTCTATAAATCCTATAAAATTAACTAATACCCTTTATATTCTAGAATTTCCAATCAATATTTTTTCTAGAGTATTACACTATAATAAAAGTAGTTTTATTAGAGATAATATCCTATATAATACTAAAGGTAACCTTTTTATAGCTCTAAATTTATAGCGTAAGTTCTATTTACTTATAGTTATAAAAGAACTTATAGAGTTTTTACCTACTAAAAGCTACTATAATTCTTAGTTTTTTTGGAAAATACAAAAAGAAATTTTCTAAAAATATAGTGTAACTATTATACCTATACTAAAATCGACTAAATTTATAGATAATTCTAATTATAGTTTAGTAGGGTCTATAGTATCTACTAGGTATAATATAGAATTTTCTGAAAGTTTAGTTAATTTATCTGTTAAATTATAGAGCTTTATTTAAATTATAGAAAGCTCTATAGTAGATTTCGAGGTTTTTATAGTTAACCAGGCTTCTAAATTTAAAGCCGAATCAACTACTATTACTATAGAGTAGTATTATTACTTAAAGTATCTAAGTTATCCTTTTTTAATTAAAATAGCTAAAATTATAGAAGGGATACCTATAAATCAGCTGAAAGAGGCTAATTTATAATATCCTAATTATGCTAAAAGTAAAATTATAAGGTAATAGTTAAAAATTAGCTATAATAAAGCTATTGAACTACTTTATTAAATTTATATTAATTCAATTAAAGTAAGCCCTACTAGTAATATAGGGAATAATTATACTATTCCCTATATTGATAATTATAGCTCCTATAGAGCTATAGATTTTATAGCTAAAAAAGACGAAATTTTTAGCTATATTATAGCTTAACTAGAGTACTATAAAAATCAATTAGAGATTTATCCTAATACTCTACGCCTCAATAATAGCTGAGAATTTAACTTTAAACTTTTAGAAAGTTATACTAAAGAAAGAGGTATTATTATAGAGGCCTTAATACCCTATACTTCTAAATAAAATAGTATTATAAAGCGTACTAATAGGGTTTTAATAGAAAAAGCCCGTACTATTTTACTTTTAGAAAAACTACCCCTCTATATTTAAAATACTATTATATCTATAGTAGTTAAATCAGTTAATTTACCTACTATAATAAGACTTTTAGTTACCCCTATACAAACTTTACTAGATTTTTTCTTTCTAGAAAAAGATAATAAGCCTAACCTAAAAGACTTAAAACCTATAGGTACTAAAGTTTTAATATACTATCTTTCTGAAAAATATAAAAATAGTAATAAATTCACTATTTTTATAGAAGAAGGCTCCTTTATATCCTATAAGGATACTTCTAAAATCGCTCTTATTTTTATACCAACTAGACTTTATAAATCTAGATTAGTATTTACAGCTTATTTTAAATTTGTTAATACTATAGTAAGAAGGGTACTTTTTACTATTTCAAACTCTAATATTAATAATTTAGAGCTTATTATAATAATTATAGAAGCCTTACCTCCTAGAAAGTCTTCTATACCCTATACTTTTACTACTTATTTAAAGCCTCAAATATTAAAACAAACTCTAAATAATACTAAAAGAGATAATTAGCTTAAGGCTATTTATACTAAAATTAGCCAGCTAATTAATCAAGGGGTTTTTAAGGCTATTCCTACTAAATAGCTTTATAATAAAAATCCCACAAAAAAACCTATAGCTATAAGATAGGTTTTTAAGCGTAAGCTTAACCCAGACGG
This sequence comes from Colletotrichum orbiculare MAFF 240422, assembly GCA_000350065.2. Classification (NCBI taxonomy): domain Eukaryota; kingdom Fungi; phylum Ascomycota; class Sordariomycetes; order Glomerellales; family Glomerellaceae; genus Colletotrichum; species Colletotrichum orbiculare. Next base: position 4,507,444 of record AMCV02000003.1, read on the forward strand.
AACTATAAGTAAATATAAAGCCCGTTTAGTAGCTAAAGGCTTTTAGTAAAAATATAATATAGATTATTTCTAGACTTTTACTATAAGTTTTAATCTAGTTACTTTTAGAGCCTTTTTAGCTATAGCTATAGCTAAAAACTAGGAGATCTACTATATTGATATAGTTAGAGCTTTTTTATATAGGGATTTAGAAGAAGAGATTTATATTGAAATCTCTTAACTACTTCTTATTGAATTTTTCGAAAGATTTCCTAATTTAAATATTATAGAGTTTAACCTTACTATAGATTAGGTTTTATTACTACTTAAGGCTCTATATAGACTTAAATAGAGCCCTAAATAGTAGCAAAAGAAAATTCGGAAAATTCTATAAGATCTAAGATTTTTACTTTTAAAATCTAATAAGGCTACTTATTATAATAATAGCCCTAAAGATCCTATTTATTTAATTACTTATATAGATAATTTTTTAATTTTTAGAAAAAATCTAACTATTATAACTAAATTTAAATCTTCCCTTAGAAGATTTATTAATATAGAAGACCTAAGAGAGATATTATATTTTTTAAGGCTTAGTATAATTCAAAACTAAGCCTAAAAGATTCTATAGATATCTCAGGCCCACTATATCAAGTAGTTATTATCTGAGAATAATTTAACTATTATAAGGTCTTCTAAATTCCCTTTTAATCCTAGGGTTTTAAAGGATTTATCTCTTATAGAAGAAAATCCTAATTATAGCTCTAAAAAGGATTTATTATAGTAGTATTAACACTTAGTCGGTAGCCTTATATATACTATAGTTATAACTAGGCCTGATTTAGCTTTTTCAGTAACCTTTATTAGTAGGTTTCTATATAAACCTACTGAAAAACTACTGAAAATAGTTATAAATATTTTCGGATACCTATCTACTACTACTAATTTAGTACTTACTTACAGAAGGGGCCCTACTATAAATTTAGTAGGTTATATTAATTCAGATTAAGCTAGCTGCTATAGCACTCAAAAATCTACTAGAAGCTATTTATTTACTATAAATAGTAGCCCTATTTCGTAGAAATCGAAAAAATAGTCTATAGTAACCTTATCTACTACTAAAGCCGAATTTAATAGTCTATAGGAGACTATTAGAGAAGCTAAGTAGTTATAAGGTCTTTTTATAGAACTAAATATTCTTATAAAACTCTTAACTATTTATACTAATAATAATAAGGCTTTAGCTCTAACCTATAACCCAGAATACCACCAGCATACTAAACATATAGCTATAGACTATTTTTTTACTTGGTAAGAGGTTTTATTTAGTAATATAGAAGTTCGATATTTATCAACTTCTGAAATACCTACCGATAGACTTACTAAACCTCTTCCTAGCCCTAAATTTACTGAATTTCTTAGGTTTATAAGTCTTGATAGTGCTATAAATACTTAGTAATTTTACTAAGATTTTTAGTCTATTTTTGGTACTATTATTCTATATTATAGTACTAATACCCGAATTTGGATATATCTCTTTAGGTACTATAGATTGTTACTAGTACCTTAATACTTTTTATAGGGTACTTAGATTGGTTACTTATAGTACCTATTGGGTACTTGTTTAGGTATTGTTTTTATAGGGTACTAGTTACCCACTTTTTCACTCATTTATCTTTTACTACTATAAGGTAAAAGAGGGGG